>JNEY01000882.1:47948-59892 GCA_020875895.1 Aphelenchus avenae
CTCGTGTTAGAAGCCTCATTTTTCGGATATTCCAGTTAACTTTTCCACCGACCATAGTTAATAGTCGTTTATCATTGTACTATCCCACAATGATAACCTTTACCCTTATTCCACGAAATTATGAGCTGTGAGAGGCCACAGCACCCCGAGTTCGAGTATGTGGTACCCCAGCCACTGAGTTGTACTTTGGTCAGCCGACCACTCTCTCATCATGCTTGTATTGTCTGCGTCCACCCGCCATGTGTTGTTGCATACGAAGAGGTGGAGCGAGGCCATCGGGCCGAGCTCCACGTCCGTGCCCTCTGAGGGTATATAAGCTAGCGTTTGCCAGTGTACGAGGCCAGTCGCTTCGGCAGCTGAGCCACCAAGGCCAGTCGCTCCGGCGACTGAGCCACCAGCCGGCCAGTTCCTTCGGGAGCTGAGTCTGGACCATCGGAATAAAGGACTGTCATCTACCACCATCGGACACCACCTAAGTCCCAGGCGTTCTCATCAGGGTCGCAAGTACGCTCCATCCTACTAGCGTGCGACAATCCAGTTGGCGTTCGATCTCGACGTTGACGTCGGTGCTTGCACGTCGACGTTTGTCCCAGCTGGAGCCGCATTCGTCGCACTGTTTGATAAGCCTGAAAGCAAGGTTTGGGCACGACATGAGCTACGGGACGGCATGCACGCGATGCTAAGCGTCAGTACGTTTCTCTCGGCCTGAAGAGAAATGCGCCTACTTTGTCCACGGGTTCTCGGCATGCGGCTTGTGGGGCGTCCAGAGGGCGTCACGACAGCCAACCACGATGAGCACGTCCATTGCGCGCGTCACAGCGGTGTTGAAGCGCTGAATGTGCCCTCGTAAGTTCAGCTCATTTGACTTAAGCAGCGAAGTCTTACCTTCAGACCGGCTACGAAGCCGAGTTCCGTGGTCCGTACCGTCGAGACGATGAGGACCTTTTTCCTCGAGCCTTGATAGCGCTCGACGGAGTCGACAACGATGTCTGGGTACTTCCGGAGCATGCGGCGCAGCATGGTGACCTAGGATGTTGTGTTGCGTGCAGGCATCTTCGAGCACACGTTTACCTGGTTCTTGTAGAATGCGATGACGCCGATGTCACCGGGAAGAATGGTTCCCGAGACCATGAGGCGTCGCACGTGCTTGTAGACTTTGATAGCCTCGGCGATGTTGTCGTACGAGTACTGGTTGCCCAGCTTCCGTTCGCCCGCTTCTTGGCGCCTTCCGCTGGCGTCGGCGTACTCCTTGACGTTGTCGAATGTGACGGGATATGCCTGAACATAACCGTTGCGTCTTGAACGACGAGGCTCGTCTAGAAATGCGGTGGCCCGTTTCCCTCTCCCCCAAGACTTCTTCCGTTGGTAGACGTTAGTTTTACACTGCCCAAATTTTAGCCATTTTTTGGCCAAGAGACTCCATTTTTACGTGTGTGCCTTACACAGAACTAGGCGAGATATGGTGACTTACAATGGGAATGCTGCCAGCGAGTCGCATGTGCTCAAGCAGTGCCACATCTGTAGCGCGCACGCTTTGGAGTTCGTTGCCGTAGGAGTCGTTGATGAGATCAATGATCTCGAGGGCACAGCCGTAGCTCTGCGTCAACGTTATTGCGAGGCGACTGAAAGGTTGCTGGCGTCTTTAGAGCAGAGCTGGTTGATAGTTTTTAAGATGCGTCCAATTTTGGCAGAACATGGTCATTATTTAGATTACACCTAAGAGGCTTAGTTAGACCAACTATGCGATCGAACTGATGTTGTTTTAAAGCCCGCGGAAAGGCCCTTAAAGGTAATGCTAAATGCTTACTCGTCCCTTGTCGGGCCACGATAACCATCGCAGTCTAGCACTTGTTCCAAGGGCGACGTCGTGAAGCCGAATCGCTCCAACAAGCGCTGCTCGATAACTGGTCCTCGCTGCATGTGGTCGCCACAAAAGACGACCTTCGTCTTGGCGCCCGTTAGCGATAGCGGCACTAGCACTTCCGGGACGGTCGCTTGGCCCGCTTCGTCGATGATGATGTGCCTAAATCGAGATGAGCTTCGAGCGCCAACTGTTCAAAACGAGCGATAGTTCTTCGTGAACTTACGTAAAATGGCCTCGCTGAATGCCTCCCGAGATGAGGTAAGTAGCGGCGGCCAATGTGCAGATAACTACCGGGTGCTGCTCGATCTCGTGCAGAGGCGGCAGTCCGTAGCGAATCTTCTGAGCGTTACGTCGGACGGAGTCTGTGAGGCCCCACTGCCATTGCATGGCCCAGTCGCCGACGATGTCGTAGGTTTCCATGGGCATGTAGCACCTGGATTAATGGGCACAGACTATCGGTATAAGCTTAACACAGGCCTTACCCCACGTAAGTAGCCCCATCCAAAACTGAACTCCGCTTAAGCTCCGGCTTCTGCGACATGGAGTACATTCGGAAAACGCGCTGATCCGATATCATGTCTCCTTTAAGGATGCGTTCCGCTAGCTCGTTCGCAGGTCCGTTTGCCTGAGTGCAGATGAGGATTCGGACGGAACTGTTCCAGGGAGCGGTTAGCGCGCTCAGAACGCCGTGGTAGAGCACGTCCGTCTTGCCAGTGCCTGAAAGCATTAAGCATCTTTTCAGCTTTCATCGTCGTTCTGTCATAATTTCAGATGGAAAATTTCTTTCCGGCCGACACTCGTACTAATGTCAGTCGAACCCTAAAACGAACGAAAAGGCCCTGGTTACGAGCTATTAGACTGGCATAAAAGCTCTGGTCCTAACTGAACGCCTGCCGGCATATAATACCTGGGGGTCCGTGCAGCACGAAGGGCATCTCGGGGTACTTGCCGCTCGCTATCGCAAACACTGCCTTCTGCTGCTCGCCGTTAAGTTGGAACGGAGTGGAATCGTTGTAGTGTTGGTCCAGGAACGCCTTACGTTCTGCTTCGTAGGCGGTCTTGCTCTGTTAATTAGTATTCGAAGCTGGTTACGCAGGGGAGGGGCACAGGTTCGCCTACCTCTTGGTCGGTGAAAGGAACAGAGTAGCTGTCGAAGCCGGAACCGAATTCTTCCCTCTGAAATACACACGAATTGCCAACCTTGTGCCGAACGGAGAGACGCAAATGCTTTATCCGCTTACCTGTTCTCTCATCTTAGGCGCAAGGAGAGCCCAAACGCGGCCGTCTGCGTCGTCCAGCGCACGCAACTGGCTGTTCCATACGTAGTACGATTCTTCCGAGTACAGGTCGGCCTGCAATACTTCGAATTTTAGCACGAAATGGTACGAGAATTCCTCACTACATTGAAGTCGAGTGTGCTTTCCAAAAGTTCCACCAGCAACCAGCGATCGTTGGTGTTCACCGACTGGACGATTCCCTTAAATAAAATCATTTCTTAGCTTCTTACTCTAACAATCGCATACACACCGTGACACCTGGCAGGGTTTCTTCGACGTTCGAAGGTCGCAGGCGGATACGGACGCCCGGAACGATGCCGTCCTTGTCGGCGTATCCCGCCGGATACATGACTTTGCACCGATGACGCGCGCTACTGGGATTCCCAGGCGCAGCGCGGAGCAAACCAACAGTGGCACACTTCATGATCGGCTCACACGTTTCATGCTTGAAATTATGGTTTAGGTGTGAACTAGGATGAAAACGACGCTTACGTCTGTCTTGATGCGCTCACAGTAGAGGAACTGACGGCACTTCTCGGCCAACTGGTCCTTCGACTGGCTCTGCATGGTCCAGAGAATTCGCTAAAAGGCCGGATATTCAAGCGACGAGTGGTTGATGGAAAATGAGGTACCTGGAACTGCGCTAGGTGCTCCTCTCTAAGACTTCCGTGGTTCTCGGAAGCCACCGCAGCTAGAAGGGCAAATTCCTCCGGCAGATTCCTGGAGACCACTGGTCGGACTTCGACGAGACCACCGGGAAATCTGAAAGCAGCAAATATGGAGTCTCGCGGGATTGTAAAAGCGCGCAGTCACTTACATTCGTTGTCCACAAGGGCCTGGACATAGGTAAGTTGCGCCGGTACCGAGACTGAAAGGTCGAAATATTAGCGATGTCGTGACAGAGCGACGATTACCCGTTGCCGCCAGTGGGCTGCTTTGACTGCGTCGCGCTCATCAGCTGCATATGCCGTCGTACCAGGGCTGTTAGCGGATCGTCGTCGTCCTGCAAGAAGCCCAGTGACGTGCATATTTAGCTGTCTCATGTTACTTGTCCGTTTCCAGCGCTGTCAGGTTTGGCGTCGCCTATCACGTCCGGAAGCACGTGGTCGTTTCTTGCGTCGTCTTGGCGCGGTCTGTAAAAAGACGATGGCTTTTTTGGTCATCGATTGGTCATGCTGTCGCTAGAGATACGCTTCAGGCGCGTCTCCGTATTACGAACTCGTTCGGAATTCAGAAAAAGGTGACTTCATCATTTAGAATAAAAAGGTAGAGTTCTCACTTTAAAAACGCGCTCGGAATTCTACAGTTCGCCCTAGGCAAAATGGCTCGCCTATAGGCGCCGACAACGCAGAGCTTCACCGTATTTGTAAAACGTTTGGCTAAAAATTCGCTTACTGACCGCCATTCCCTTCTTCAGTTCAGAACTCAAAATAAAACGGGTGCCGTCAGAATTCGAAGAACGCCCTCAGAATCCGGAAAAATCCTGTTCATTCCAAGACATCCCTGGCACTTACCTCTGTGCGGGTATGCACGTAGAAAATGACGTCCGCCGTGCTCGGTATGTCACAGTGGCATCGTCGCTCGACAGAACCGGTTCGATGACGTCCGACATGCCAGTGCAGAGAAAGTCGTGTAAGTCTCGGTAACCGCACCGGCGAGCGAGCAGGCTCAGGCTGACACGAAGTGGCTCCTTCCTAGGAGGAAAAACTTGAAGAACTAGAGAGAAGTGTTCCTACCATAAATCCTCGGTTAGATCGATGCTGTTGTACCCTTCAGGTTTCGACAGTACAAGCGCGTAGAGGGCATCCTTGCACTCCGCGTCGGATCTGCCATCGGTCGCCATAGCTGGCTTACCTGAAAGGACACGACGGTTGATGTAAGAAGTGATGCGGAAATTTAGCGCCAAATGAAGCTTGTGGCCGGCCCTTCTGACACGGGCAACGTGGAGAAAGGTTTTCCGGATTTTCTGGGGTTCAGACAAAAGTTCAGGCTAACAATCGAACAGCGTAAGATATAAATTTTGCAAACTTTTCTTTTGATATTTATGAGCGTAGCGCTGTATGACGAGTGCTGAGCATGGCCGTTTATCTTATCTAGCGGATAAAATAATCGACATCTTTGCTGAACGCGCACTGTCCGAAAATGGTCAGCCTTGCGGAACAGCTTTGTTTGGGGAAAAATGTGCTCAACGCTGAGAATGGTGCCAGGCGGGTGAATTTAGCCGTATCGATTCCCACTGACCAGCTGTGACGCAGCGCCAGCCGTCTCCGTGTCCGTGCGGGTTACGCAGCGCGTGTAATAATGACTCAGCACGAGATGCCTTGCGGGTCACAATGGCTCGAGAACATGGTCTTGGGCGGGTTTTGTCTGTGCTAAGCGAACGGCATCAAAATTACATGCTTCCGCTATCGAAATGATAGGTACACATATACGTTGGAGCGTGTTCGATAGCTAGGATGCGACAGAGCCTCTCTCCAAAGTGATTTATGCCCGGACACAACATGAACAACTTGGGGTACAACGCTAAACTAGTACCAAGAGAGCATGTGTGTCGGATCAGTTGTTAGCATTGTCGTCGTTGCGGTTAGAAAACGGCACGATGGCATTCTTCAGAGCACCGAGAACGCTGGAGAAGTTGTTGCGGCGCGTCTGGCGATTAGAACGGGTCCTACGGGCGCCCCGGCTGTCGGCATCAGCGCTCGCGCCCACCGAGGAGGATGTGCCAGCGACGGCGTCAGCATAGAGCTTTGTCAGACTCTAAAGCAAGACCACTTGATTTGATCCCTACGTTGCAGTGTGCTCAAAGACGAAAACTAGCAGAGTAACGTACCTCTTGAAGCTCAACATAGCGATCAGCTCCCAGCAAGATGCCTCCTTCTAGCATTCCGAGGACCTCCTGACGTCGGCGCATCAAAGGTCCGCATGAGCCGGTAATCTTGTTGTCCTGAAACATACCGGCGTTTATATGTGTCTCGGAGTTCCATCCCGATACCTATTACCAATTCTTACTGTTTTCCTGTTTCTAATTCCGAACATACCGCATTGTTCCAAATATAGCTCCATGAGGTTCTCTCTTCCGGCATTACTACCGATTCCGGATTCTGACTGTTTTACCCGTTCCGAAATCTATTTAAAAGGGCGTCTTCCGATTTCCGAAGAATCACCACCATTCCGAGGCACTCCACCTGGCATACTCCAAGTGGACTGTACGGATTATCGAGTTCGTTGTCCCGCTTAGGTACCTTGATCTCTTTGACTATTCCGCCAAGCTCGTGGCAGTACTGCTCCAGGGCTTCCTTCGCCTTCGAAGACCGTTGCTTTTCTTCGCAGTCTTTCTTCATTTCTTCAAGAGTGTTTTGCTGGATCTTCCACGGGAGACCGACGACATTGAGCTCGATGACTTGTGCACAAGGATGAGCCACGGCAGACGCTGTCATGACAAGGTCGCGATCAATCGAGAGGGTCAGGTCAACTTTGGAGATCCCACGAGGCGCTTCAGGAACCGGAACAGTCAGAGTGCCGACTAGGTTGCCTGGCTTGATCCATATGCCGTTGCCGCGGTAGACCTAAACTGATGCTGGTATCAAAAAGTCGCTGAAAAAGAGTATGCGTGGATCAAGGTGCCTATAATTAGCACCCGAGAAGATTTCGCAAACACTTTGGGTGTTTGGGTCCTGACGTTACCTGTATTTCGACTTCAGTCTGTCCTTCTTGAGTTGTTTCGAACGTCTTGTTGGCCTTTAGAGGCCCGTGAATTCTCCCGCGTGATGGTTCGATCAAGACGAACATGTGTCTCCATTCGTCGGCATAGCCAACTGCTTCCGAGACAATTCCGTTGTTGCCAGGAAGCGTCGTCTTTAAGGACGCCTTCGAGAACGGCTTCATGGAATCGACGACTTTCTGACGGGCGGCGGTCATGCTAACCAGGCCATTTTCGTCAACGCGGAACTCCGCCTGAACCGGGACTTCGGTAGCCGACGGACCGACGATGTGGAAGGATGAAGTCTGACGCTCCCCTCCGTTGATTCCTTCGTACACCTAAGAGAACCACTAAAATAAATTATGATTTTTGAGTAATATGCTGCATTTAGTCAACTTTATTAAAGTGACAACAGTTCCCCAAGATCCAATAACAGTTCAACAAGGACACTGCAAGACGCAATGAAAGCGACCATCGAGCGGTAGCTTCTCCGCATCTCTCATTAAAATCTAAACACGTATAGGTAAATTGTATGTGGGAAAGGTCGGCTTACTTTCGTGTCGCCATGCTGACTTCTCTGTATCGATGAGTGGATGATTCACGAAGAACTGCTCGATATCGGCTCCGTTGCGTGCGTCCTTACGGAAGAAGTATGTCGTGCTGGTTGCCGAAGAACTAAAGCACGCATGCCCTGGCTCATTGGTGGTTTCTTATTGGACTAACGTTGTATTCAATGCGGGCACGATAGCCCGCTCGGCGAAATCTCGGCCGTCTCAAGCATGCGCGTATTGATGTTGTCGTCGAATAAGTTAGGGACCTAAACTATCGACTGTTGACCATTGCAGTTCTCGTTGATGAGGTGGTACTTGTCGCCGCGATACTCCTGTTCGAGCAGCTGGATCAGGCGGCGGATCTCGGTCGCGGAAAACTTCGTCTCGCCGAAGTGCCCGCTTTCCGTAAGCGCATCAAAACCTGTTATTGCGCGATCCAAAGACGCTGAGTTACTTCAATTTGCCGTTCCCGCAGAGCCCCCGTGATGTCGTGATCAGACTAAACAAAGCCAACAGAGCCTATGGCGAGGTGTTTGCCGGTCATTGCCACGACTTACCGGTGCTTTGCAGAAGTGTTTCCGCTGAGGCTTCCACGTTTGTGCTGCGAACCGTCATACCCACTGCTTGCAAGTCCTGGCTGCTCGTTGCTAGTAAGGTGGCGGATGGCACGGTCAGTCTAGAGAAGTTCATTTGGTACGTTACTGAACTTCTTGGTGCTTCGATTTCCCTGCTTGTTACCGTTGAGAAATCTGCTTTTACAGCCATAGATGCTCTGCTGACGGTCGTTGTCGCATCTTGCAGATCCTCGTTGTCCTTGCTACGACACAGTACAAGGCTAGGAAAGCAACCAGTGGGTTATGGTGACCGACACAGACTTACCCAACTGAAGCGGTTCTCGTCGCTACGGTACTCCCGTCCGAGCAGCTGAATCGGGCGGCGGATCTCGGACGCGGAAAAATCCATCTCGCCGAGGTCCATGCTCTCCCTAAGCACATCAAAACCTGTTATTGCGTGATCCTTAATACGTTGACTTACTTGAACTCAACGTTCTCGCCGAGCAACCCCGTGTCGTGCGGCGATTCTTCGAATATGCCCGAGAATGCGCTGAAATTGTCCTAACGTTACCGTGTCAAGGAAAGTACTGGGCATACCTTTTTACAACAGGACAGACAGGATAAAAGCGCAGCGCGCGTGCGAAAGGGCAAACTGGCGAGCGTTCATCGGGACATCGTTATAAACGAACAAGCAACTAAAATAACAGAAAAAAACCAAACAAGTAAAATAAAAATAAAATAAAAGTAAAAGAAAGGTTAGTTGAAAAGTAAACAAAGCAACAGGAGAAAAAGAAAGGTAGTTAGAAGTTAGTGAGGAATGTTGAAGTATTGATAGAAGGAGAGAATGTGGAAGTAGAGTTGGTAGAGGAAGGGTAAGAAGGGAGTATAGTTAGTTGGATGAATTGGAAGTGGAATGGTGTGGAAAAGGTTAAGAGTTGAGTAGATGTTGTGAAAGATTAGGAAATGAGATTGGAAAGAAGGTAGGTGAAAAGGAGGAGGATAGAAAGAAAGAAGAGAGGAGTGGAGTTGAGAAGTGAAAGTGTTTGTGAGAGTGTTGAGGTGTGTAAGAAAGAGGTTAAGAGGGGTGTTATGATGGTGTAGAGGAAAAGTGAGGTGAGGGAGAGTGTGAAGTGTGTAAATGTAGAGATTGTTGATAGTGAGAAGAAGGTTGTGAAATTGTGAGTTGATAGGAGGTGGTGGATATGGAAAGTGAGGAAGAGGGGGTGGGTGATAGAGGATAGAGGAAAGAGGTTGAGGAGATGGGGGAAGAGGAATAGAAGAAAGAGGAGGAGGGGATGGAGAAGGGGGGATAGGAAGAAGAGGAGGAGGAGGGGATGGTGTGGGGTGGAAAGAGGAAAGAGAAGAGCACGAAGTAGACGACGACATGGCCGGCGCCGACGCCGCAAGCGCGCGCGCCAAGAGTCCTAAACGTAAACGGTTAGCTAATATGATTTCACAGCCTAATCTCTGATGCTAGCCCGTTGACCTCGTTGTGATCATCTTTGAGATAAAGACTTGAGGGATAATGCAAACGGGGGCGGAGTGGGGGGGGGGATAAACGTAGGTATCGTTTCTCGGCCTTCTCGAGCTTCGGCGACAGTTGTCGCGTCGCCTTTCGTTGCGTTGTCGACTTGCCGCACGGCGTCGCTCTCAGCGCGGCGGTCGCTCTGGTCGCAGCGCACCTTCCTTTCTAAAAGAGCCCCGCGGCTTACCAGGCCTAAGGAAAAATTTCTGAGCTCCGGCGCCAGGGCCGGGACCTCATCCCGGGTTCAAGAGCAGTATTTCGACTTTCCTGGCCACCGTCCTGCTGCCTATATCAACTAATGCTTTTCATGGGGTCTAATGAGCGGCAAGTTTGGCACCTTAACACCGCGTTCGGTTCATCCCACAGCGCCAGTTTTGCTTACCAAAAATGGCCTAGGAACGGGGTTAGGAGGATTAGATAAAATACGCTATTGCTTGTCAGAGTCTGGCTTAAAATTTTGTTAGTATTGCCCGGATTCCGGGACCCAACCCATGGGACTTACCTGGCCCTCGCGCAATCGTCGCTCTTCATGCGGCGCGGCTTCCTCTCTAAAGAGTGTTGGAACGTACCTGGCGCTCTGCCCGGCGGTCTTTGGAAAATTCATTTTTGACCTAAGTTGAGACATTCATAGCTACGCATAACAAGTCTAAATAAAGCATTTGAGGACCTATATTCGAAAATTTTTCTCAGAACATAAGGGGGCACTGCTATTAGGGTGCTACTAATTGGGAGGGCCCCACTATTTGGGTAAATACGGTACAAGATTGGAAATCGAAAACACATCCAAAAACATAGACTTAGTCGACCGTACTACGGTACGTGCGGAGTACGATATGGGGGGAGGGGGGGGGGGGGGTTAAGCCCAGTACGGAGTACGGTACATACAGGATTTTTCGGTTAAGAAACACTAGTACAGCAGTACGGTATGGCCGTACTACGGCCGGACCGTATAATATGGTATGGGGTACGTAGGAGGGGGGGGGGGGGGGTCAGTACGGTACTGAGTACGGTACGGGGGGTGACGCGTCTAAGTCTACAAAAATATAAAAAGCCGCTTGGGTTTGATCTAATAAATGCACTCTTGCCCGTTACTCTCGACGTATCGCCGAACAACAACACACCTTCTAAAGAGACGCCCGCCGGCGGGATCAAATCCCACAGCGTCATTTTTTACCTGCCAATGCTTCGCCTCCGCTCTAAAGAGTGTTGGAAACTGACCTGGTCCCCCGCGCGGACGTCGCTCTTCGTGCAGTGCAGCTTCTGCTCTAAAAGTGTTGGAACTTACCTGGCGCTCTACCCGGCGGTGGCTCTTTGCGCAACGGTCATTTTTACAAATGTTAGTGCAGCTTGAAGAATTTTCGGGTTTTCGGGTTTTATACAAAGTACAGGCTTTCCGCTTCACTCTCTTCTGCTTTCTTGCTCTGCCTTACTACACACTTACTCGCGGGCCTTCGCGCATTCTTTGCGACCGCGCGCCGCGTGCTGACCCCTTCTTCGTCGAGCGCCGCCATCCTCGCCTGCTCGCCGATCAACACGGCTTCTTCAGTCTCGACCGGATCAACTCTCGATACCGGCGCGAGGGGAGGGGCGCCTGAAGTAGAAAATGTTTTCAGAAATCGGCAGCGTAGAAAGCCGGAAATCGAAGACCAACAGACGAGCAAAGAACACTGCGTAAAAACGGTCCGCCGCAGGCGACACCCACAAAATTTCGGCGAAAATTTTGACAAAAATTATGAAGATTTGCTCTGGCGTCGCCTAGCAGCGGGCCATTTTACCTAGCACACTTCCATGCTCACGTTTATCTCCAACCTTATTATTCGAACAAGCCCTTCGCTGACGTCCACGAGACGGCTTACCTCCACCTTCGCGTCGATGCGGACCTGTTCAACTCCTCGCATTCCATCGAACCTAATCGAAATTGATTGACGTACCTTTAGTTTCTCGTCCGCTGTCTCGCTTGCTGATCTCCACTTTCGGCTTCAACTACATCGTCGGTGGCGCTCGCACGTCAAACGTTGATGAGCATCTCGACAGGACGTGCCATTACCTAGCTTTGCAACGAAGAGAACAAAAATAAATGAAAATAGGCCAGCGTATTCGGCGGAGAATCATTCGAAGCAGCGTCAAGATTTCGGCTATATCGAAGGAATTTTTTCTGCTTTTTATGCGCTGGGAACGCAGTCAAAAGAGTACATCGGACGGTGCATCCAAACACGTGCATCAGTACCTAACCATTGTGCACTTTAAAGAAGCTGCCACCAACTCCGTCACGTAAACCATCGACTAGCGTGCAACAAAGGTGGCGTCCCTCCCGACACGGGGAATTCACCTGTGCAACGTTGTTTACAGACAAGCAAGCGGTCACCAACTGGCCGCTTTAAACAATCGACTAGTGTGCAGCAAAGGCCTCTTGTCCGGGCTAAAGGAACAAACAACAAGGATGGGCATCAATCATGTGCAGGCGGGTCCGGAC
>JNEY01000882.1:62985-75438 GCA_020875895.1 Aphelenchus avenae
AACTGTTGTGTATTAGCTAGCCTAGTTTCTGGGAAACGCGGCTTGTAGTAATAGTATTTTACTAAGCTAACACAACAAGTATAAATAGTAGTGGCGTCCGAAAATTATGGACAATGTAGTAGGAATTGGCAAGCACGTGGGCTGCGGAATGATGCACTGGAATAGTATTGTACTGGGTGGCAGAACTGGGCCACAGGAATGAAGTAGGATTGTACTGAGTGCGGAATTGTGCACGAGGATTAGGAATGAACTGAGTGCGGAATGAAGTGCCACGTAGGATGGAATCGTGGGCTTAAGTAGTGTGGAACAACAGCACGAAGGTTGGCGAAGTGACGCAGGGGCAATGGGAGAGGCCACCTGGGAAGGCCACCTGAGAGGCCATCTGAGAGGACACCTGAGAGGCCAACAGAGAGGACACATGAGAGGCCAACAGAGAGGACACGTGAGAGGCCACATATACAACACCTCACTCACTGAGCTGAGGACCGCAGGGACGAAATAGAATTAAAGGAAGTAATAGACAGCTGCCATGAAAGGAATAGAAGTGTGCGGCTTGCGAGAGACGCCAGGACCTCAGTCGGACGTCCGGTGGTGACGCACGAACTTGAGCTGTGAACTGGAGCTGATGAGGCTGTGTGACTCGATGAGCACTGAGCACTGGCGCGAAGCGCTGCGGAGTGGAATGAACTGGTGGCTGCTGCTGAAGGCGTAGCTGGCCTTGAACTTGAAGTACTGCTGCTGCTGAGAGCGAAGTGGACTGGATAGTAGTGAACTGGACCGGTGCGTCGTAGAGCTGATGAGGAGCCCTTGGCGGTCGGATGTAGAGAACCGCGACGACGGACATCGGTGGACTGGTACACTCTGCGCACGGAATGGGGAATGGCAGCACAGAAGTACAGAATTTGGAATGGAGAATTGAACTGAAATGAGAAATGAATTGAAATAAGGAATGAAATGGTGGATGCCGAACTTGAAATACAACGAATTGAAATGAATTAAACGAACTTAGAAATGGGGTATAAGCACTGAAATGGGAATGCCGGGACCTACGGAGAATTACGTGAAGTCGAACTGCCGGCGAACTGGAACTGAACTGGAGTCGAACTGGAACTGGCACTGGAATTTGGGCACTGAAGAGCGGAGTGAGCGGACTGGAGTCGATGTGCTGGCCGGTGAGCTGCATGCGGTGGAGTGCACGGACGTGAGCGGAGCTGGACTGGTCGATGAGAACTGGTCGACGAGAGCGAGCGTGGCATCGGACTGCGGCATGGACTGTGCGGGAACGGGTGAACGGCATGAACTGGAGAAGTCAGGGCGTCGTAGGAACGGGAACGGACCTTGCGCGAGCACTGGGTGGACGCGGGACGGCGCACGGACTTCGGATTACCTAAAAGAAATGCCTCGGGTTGAATTTTGAACCCCGATTCAAGCTTTCCGCATGGCAGGATGCGCACGAAATTGCTCGTAATGAAGTGCTTAGCACTAGCTCCGTTGGTAGCATTGTATTTGCTCACCATAGTATTGGGATTCGGAGCACTGGCATCCGTTGAGGACTTTTTGGACACCTTCTTGAATTCACCCATTCACAACCTCGAGTAGAGATTGAGGGCCTGTAACCATGGTCTGCCTAACAGACACCGTTTCTGGTTGGCTACGTAGCACAGTAGTGTTTTGGGCTCTTCCTTTTCGTATTGTACTTTGCATTGTAATACGCCCAGGAGTTGAATTTCCGAATTATTGATTCCTACACCGACGTCTTCGGCATGGAATAGCGCTGGCCTACCGAGCAAATTGTATGCTTTGAGCGTCATTATTGTAGCGTCGGCTCCGGTATCTGGCTCGAAGTGAATTTTGCGTCCGTTGACGCTCAGGTCGCATTGTAATGGAGTTGTTCCGAGACCGAAATCGTCCGTAATTGGAACTTCGGAGTAGTCTGCGTAATTTACCTCCTTGTCAAGATCCTTCGTTGAATCTGAGCGCTTTGCATTGTAGCGCGGACCTGACTGAGTGGCCTTGGATTTGCAAATTTGAGCACTAAGAATTTGCACTCTGCCTGTCTGTGGCTGTTCCGTATTGGACTTGGATTTGCGGCACACTTTTGCAATGTGTCCGACTGCACCGCACGTATTGCACTTGGAATTTCGGTGCTTGCAGTTCGAGCGCCAGTGGGGTCCACCGCAGCTGAAGCATTGGCCGCGTGGAGCCTCGGAGTTAACGGATGAATTGTCCTTGGCACCCGAATGCGCATTCGTATTGGTTCGCTGCTGCTTCCTTTGTGAAGCGTTCCTCCCGTCTGTAGTGACTGCATAGGAGGGTACTGGCTCGGATTGTTCGAACTGTGCCGCGCTTGCCTTGACGGACATGAATCCGCGCACTTCTTCAACGAGCTCCGCGAATATTGGAGACTCTTTGGATGCTTCTTTGCGCTCTAGGAAGAGCAAGCACCGAGCGCGAAGTTCAGGAACGTCATTGAGGTTCGAAACTAGCCTCAGGCACTTAAGCTGATCTGCATTAAGCGGCGGTTCTGCTCGTTCGCATGCTGCGTTGAGCCTTGTAGTGAACTCGAGCACATCCATACCCGGACGGCGCGTCAAGCTGAAGAATTCGTACCGCTTCATGACGAGCGTACGCACCGGAGCAAAGAGCTTTTGCAGCAGCTCTACGGTGGTCTTGTAATCTTGCTCATATGGTGCTTTTGGCTTGACGCTATCGGCGAACTGGCTGTATTCAGCAGTATCCAGCTTCCCGATAAGCAAACGAACCTTTTGCTCGTCATCTAGTGCTTTACCGTCTTCGGTAATGACCGTACTGTAACGATCGTAATAAGCAGCGAAGGTCTCGTCTCGAGACGCATCGTAATGGAATGTTGGTAATCTCGCATTTAGCGACGAAATTAGCTCCGGAATGTGAGCGGAATTTGCTGCAGAATTGGCAGCCTTCAGTGCAGCCGCAACGGCTTCCTTGACTGCATTTGCAATGCTCTGTTGTAGCACTTCAGCAGTAATTTCACCTGGCATTTTCCTTTGAATGTTGGAATGCCTGAATTAGTCCGATGCACTTTGACCGGAATGAACTTGCACTGCGACTTATTGAAATCGCTTGCGTGCGTGACCGTTCGCGTACGCCTTGCGTGCGTGCGATATCGATCGAGCGTCGACGTTCTCGGTGCACGTGCACTCAAGAGACGCTGAATTGGACCTGCGCTGGTGCAGATACCGTGACTTAGCAGAGCCTGATCAGGACTTAACCAGGTTGCTTTTGCAATCTTATTTGGCAGATACTCCCTTAGGATTGGTGCACGAAGGCTAAGGTTGCGTAAGTCGAAATGTCCTGATCGCCAATTGTTGTGTATTAGCTAGCCTAGTTTCTGGGAAACGCGGCTTGTAGTAATAGTATTTTACTAAGCTAACACAACAAGTATAAATAGTAGTGGCGTCCGAAAATTATGGACAATGTAGTAGGAATTGGCAAGCACGTGGGCTGCGGAATGATGCACTGGAATAGTATTGTACTGGGTGGCAGAACTGGGCCACAGGAATGAAGTAGGATTGTACTGAGTGCGGAATTGTGCATGAGGATTAGGAATGAACTGAGTGCGGAATGAAGTGCCACGTAGGATGGAATCGTGGGCTTAAGTAGTGTGGAACAACAGCACGAAGGTTGGCGAAGTGACGCAGGGGCAATGGGAGAGGCCACCTGGGAAGGCCACCTGAGAGGCCATCTGAGAGGACACCTGAGAGGCCAACAGAGAGGACACATGAGAGGCCAACAGAGAGGACACGTGAGAGGCCACATATACAACACAAACCGATACCGATAGGCAGAAAACCAACCGATACCGATGCCTCCAAAATGACCCGATAGTATGGGAAAACCGACACCCATACTTCAACAAAATTTACTGGACACATGTATGGGGTAATCGGTGTAAAAATTAACTTGAGGGTGGATCAGGCCAATGTATGCAGCAAGTATGGGGCCCGCCGCAGGCGACACCAGCGAATTTTAGGTCAACCGATATTGATACCGATACCTGGAATCGCTTCCAGCCCTGTCCCAACCCTGATGAAAAATGTACCCTGCAATATGTACCCTGTGCAGTACCCTGTACCCTGACCCTTCAAGGTACCGGTTTGAATCCCTTGGGGAAGCCGAAGCCGGAACAATGAACTTACGAGGGATGAGCGGAATTTTTTCGACAACCGGGACCGGGACCGGGACACCGGGACCGGGATTTCAGCTAATTTTCGCCTTAAAACCGTGGCGGCTTCCTGTTTTTCACAGCTAATTTGCAAAGATTTTGGTCGGATATGGTCGACATCTCACTATATTCGCATGGAATTTACCCCGCCGCAGGCAATTCCGCCGAAATTTTGACCTAAAACTAAGGATTTCGTCCTAAAATTCAGTCCAGGCAATGCCGGCGGCAGAGAGTCGAAAAGTCGATATGGGGGAACTTTTTTTTGACGACCGGGACCGGGACCAAAACCACCGGGACACCGGGACTGGGACCGGGACCCGCCCATCCCTGGAACTTACCTGACACGTTGAAGGAGCCGCTGGCTACGCGGTGGCATTTCACCTCCGCGGAAAACGGCACCGAACGCTTCTGCTTCTTTCCAGCCGCGGCCAGCCGGCCCGTAGACGTCGGTCCAGACGGGGAACCAAAGGGTCGCCGTAGACCCAGCAGACCCTTTGGTTCCTGGAGGCTGGTCAGGCCTTTGTCGGCCAGCTCCAGCTTCGGTTCGTCGATGGCCAGGATCATCCGACAAGAATCTGGTGGCTATGAAATAGTCAGTGATAAATTCTAATGTCCAGGGCTGCTTCGATGTGGGAAGAGCCGGACGGCGAAATCGGAACGGATCTTTCGTCATTTTTGGGACGACATTTGTGTGTAATTCCCACTTGTTTGCTGGTCTTCGCGAGTTGTTGACGTTACACATTTACTGGTCGTAACGAAATGTGCTAAGAGTACACGAAGATGTAGTCGCTCAACTCCAAAACTGGTACGAATGTATAGAGACGCATGAAATCTTCCACTCTTCTAGTTAAGTGCTGATGTGTAGCTGCATTGCTCGGAAACGAGATACGAATACGCTAACGCGGACGTGTACGCTGGCGTTTAGTTGTAATAAGAGTAAGTAATTGGGGACTGGAAGTCTTCTGAATATTGGTGACGCCGAATTTACCCCAACGTGATTGACTGCATGCATACCGTAAATTACCTAATAGAGGCGCACCAAATTTATTGGCAAACGACACAAGTTTATGACGTGGATCGGGGGAATACTCAGAACGACCTAGAAACGGCGAGATAACTGTTCTGATGTGACCGTTTTTTTTGCTTCAAATAACACATCACGGCTAGTGGCAAGAATGACTGGGCGTGCACCGAAGAAGGACAAGGTTTCAGTTACAAGCGTGTCGTCAATGTCGTACATGTGTCAAACATGTCGAACGCGAGCGGTTTTTTAGTTCCATACCTAAGCTGCCCATATACTTAGCGAATTTAGTGGGGAGGCTTAGAAGCATCGGAGTAGTCGAAGAAAGTTGTTTCCACCGGAAATTCCCTGTCGCTTTCTTCGAAGTGTGCAAAGTGCGACAATGTTAAGCCTTACTCGCATAATATTTCGTTTTTGACAATCAGTACGAGTACGTTCTTCCACAGGTCAGTTCAACTAATTCTGGCGCAAATCGAATGTAGACCAGGGCCGTAGGCAGGATTTCAGGATAGGGGAGGGTGGAGGTCGGGGGACAGGGGTGGACCCTAAAATGGGCCAAAAGGGGTCAAAATGGCCTCAGATCCCTAAAATAACGTTAAAAATAGCATATTTGGGCTATATTAATTAATTTAGAGCCTTTTTACCTTAATTTTTTTACTAACTTCCTGAAAATTTTTCTTGACCAAAGGGTCCCCCCTTACCCCTATCGGCGGCCGAAGGCCGCCGATAGGGGGGTGCACCCCCCCCCCCACCCCGCTAAATACGGCCCTGATGTAGACGTGCTAGCGTCCGGAGAGAGAAAACTTCATGGTTTATATCGTTCATGGTGGTAACCTACATTCTTGCAATTTATGTTTGCGCGGGTACGTTCAGCTAAATTGCCGGCACCCGTCCACCCGTTTTCACGTGGCAGTCGATGGCGCTATTGCACGTACGACCGCTCTTTGGTGCCCACAACAACCGAACCACCGGAGAACGGTGTCGCGGTATGGCTTCGTTAGAAGTATGGTTGTGACGGCATTCATCAACGAGTGAAGGGTCAGCATCTGCATGGCGACTTGCACACGAGCTAAATATCGACCATCCTGTTTTCTATCGGTTCATTGGCCGACTTGATGTATAAGCAAATTCGAAGTGGTTGCTTGTAGCGACCGCCATGATCGGAATCGCCATCGTGGTCAGCGGTAGGAACACCTAAACAAGCAAAGCTGCGTTTTCTAGACACTAAAAGACATGCCGAACGGAACTGAACTCCACTTTGAATTCAGCGCAGTTCAGCTCGATTAAAACCCGGTTCAGTACGTTCAGAAGTGAATATTCTTCAAGAGCCTAGCTTGCGTATTTTGACTGTACCGAGCAGTTTTCGGTTCAGTTCCCCTGTCGCCCCCTTGGCGGGGTCTTCGTTCTCCTTGGGCAAATTTCATTGGTAGCCTTGCCTATTGCTCCTGAATGTGCAGAGTCGCCGTCAACTAAAAGTTGTGTTGATATGAACCACCAGAAAAAGCTAGGTTCAGTTTTTCCAACGACAGATGTTACGTTTGGATATGGAGCAGTTGCGAAAATGATTCCGTTTGGCTTTAACCGGCAACTGAACACACATGGCAACAACTTTTTACGGCTCTGTGATAAAACATGTTAGTTGATCTTCCCTAGGCTTCACGCCCAGTAGACTCCATTGTACGTTTTTTTCCGAATGTCATCACTCACGCAACACTTATGAGCATACGTTTAGCACTGTCTTTCTAGCGAGACCCTGTGGTGCTCCGAACGTGTCGTTCAAGAACGTCGTCAGTCACGCGATGCTTCTTAGGAGCATATAATAATGCACCTTTTCCTACCTAGGTCTCAAACGTAGGTAGTGGTGTAACGCAGTTGCGAAACTGATTCCGTAATGGCTTTATCCTGCAGCGAAACACGCATGACAACTGCTATTAACGAATTTGTGGACAATCATGTTGGTTGATCTTCCCTAGGCTTCAGACACAGTAGACCCCAAGCCTGGGACCCAAGGTGCGTGCTCAAACCCGAACTTCGTCACTCACGCAACAGTTGTGAAAGAGTTCGGCACTGGTTTCCTGACGAGCCTAACAGAGGTCTGATGTTAGATTGAAGTGAAACTGATTTTGCAAAAGCTTTATCCGGCAACGAGATATCCGAGACAGCGACTGTCCAAGACTCTATGGCCAAACATGGTGTTGATCTTGGTTATGCACGCTCGGCGAGTGGTCCCCACGTTTCCGAATCCGAACGTCATCATCATGCGAAAACTAGGAACACTTCATCTGCGTTTTTGCACGAGCCACAAACTAGTGGTACAATCGTATCAACTGAGGAATCTGTCTTGTGGCATGCCATGTTTCTCCAGGATTCTTTTTAAACGTGCATCTATCAAGCGTAGGACAGAGAGCAGTTTGCGTGACACTCTCTTTCATGGTGCATGCCAAACTACTTCAAAGTTGTCGGCGGATTCCGCTACATTGCCGTCTGATAGCCTGTCTGCGTCCTCGATCGCTCGAGAATGAGCTTTCTACCTAACTATGGTTATTTGACTAGTAGAAGAGCCTAGAGGCAAAAAGTATTCTGGGTTAGCTGGGTATAACGCAGGCTACCATGGAGCAGGTGGATCCACGGAAGAAGGTATAAATCTAGCTCTACTTGCTAATAAGTGCCTCAGCAATGCATAACGTCTAAATATATATCCTAAGAGTGGAACATTTTTTTTCTCTGGAACAACACAGATCGCAGCAACGACAGGAGGAAGCAATCGAGTATGTCTCTACTAAGTATTCTCGTATTCACGACTCGAAAGCCGATCGTCGGAAGCACGGCTCTTGCCAAGCCGACGAGCATACACAGTTCAGTCATCGACAAATCAAGGAATCGAAAGCACTGCAGAGACATGTGGAAGACATTAGGGTTTCCGTGTCAATGACCAACATAGCGCGGATGCTAGTGACTCAACGGATGAAGATCTAGAGCAGCTCACTACTGAGGTAAATAAGCCGAGCAAATTTTAGGTGCATCTTCACCTATTACTCGAACCATACTTCGCTTTTGAGGTCGTCACTGACGACGAGGTCCAGCCCCAAATAGCGTGAGGCAGGCGGTCTGACGATATGGACCGAAACCGCCTGTCTTCGTCGGAAGTTTTTGAACAAAAACTTTAAAAGATTGAAGCTTCAAAAACTTTCTTTCATGTATATATAGACAGCAGTATAGCAACAATATAAGCAGTTCAAATCGGAGCTTTGTAGATCAGCTTGCCGCCCACCGAATGGAACGTCATCGGAGAAGTGCCCGTCTCACCGACCTCTTTGTCGAATGTCTTGCAGGACGCAAACGGCGGGATGTACAAGTGCAAAGAGACGGTGCCTTCGGAGTCACTCGGGTTCTCCATGAGGTGAATGCCAAGGTCGTCTGCAAGACTGGGCTGGGACCATGCAAAATACAAGTCGAATAAGAGTATGGGAAAGACGCGAAATGAACACGAACCTTGGAAAAAAGTACTAAATCTTCGTAGTTTTGAAGCCGAACCAGAAGTTTTCTTTCGATAATCCTCACCTTCAAGCCATGGGGATCTGGACAAACTGGGAAAGATTTCAATTCAAAAGTGCATAAAGGCATTGTCCCCGAAACGATTAACCACCGCAGGAAATGCTTTAGCCGAAATGGCTGCAAATTTTCGTGCAAAAGCGCCAAGTTGTCACCTGCGCCGAATCCGGATTGTCAAAGCAAAAAAAACCCGAATTTCCTGTATTCCGCATCCGAGATTTGTTCCCGGTCCTTGCTGCAAACAAACACGAGGTTAAGACCGCAAGGAAAGTACCAATCCTCGAATTCATGGTCATGCTTACCGTTTATGTAGCAGACGTCGCCGGGTCCATAGGTGTACTTTTCGGTCTCGACCAACGGCGCATGCGGTTCCCTCGGCCAACCATACCGTGTCTCCGATAGCGTGCCGGAGAGGACTTTGACGAAGCAGCTTGTACCAGTGTGGCTGTGAATCCTAAAGGCACAACGGTCTTGCAAAATTTTAGTATATTTTGTTCTTAGTCCACCACTTCCGGCAAACCAGGTTTTGGTCCTACGGAACTGCTGAGTATCGAGCTTAGTTCTGTTCATTCCAGTGCACTCGGAGCACCAGTCGGAGCTTTCACTATACTGAACCGAATTATGATTGAACCAAAGTGAACTGAGGGTCGAGTCCAGTTCAGTTCAATCCACTGCACTGAACTGGACAGTTCTGTAAAACCGTTATCAGGACTATTGAACGACATACTTGCAGCCTTTGTCCGGTTTCCAGCAGAGGACAATCACGTTGCACTTGCCGTCGACGGTGTCCACGAGGTTCCTCGTGTACCTGGAAAGAAGCTTTCGCTTCAAGCCGTTACCCGAAATACCGTGCTAGTTCGGCCGAAAAGGCTCCAGTTAGTAAGTTGGAACCAACGGATCTTCCAGCTATCGGGGGTGGCGGGGGGGGGGGGGGAATCTGGACGCAGGGAGTTCTTTTTATGAGCAAGACAGAATATGTGCCAAAAACACTGCAAGAATCAACAGAACCGGTCACAGTTTTTTCGAAAACACACGAGGGCGCTTAAAAAGTTAAAGGAGGCCTTAAGAAAAGTCGATGTTGGACCCACTTAATATCAGGGCGTTCTCTAAGCCAGTGCTCGTAGTCCTTCCAGTCGTCGGCTGTGTAGGTCTCGAGAATCCGACGGATGTCCACGTCGTCGTCGACCACTTGTTTGCGCTCGAGAACTCCGCGAAGGTCCTTTACTAGCGCCTCCATTGCTTCAGTGAAGTAGTGGTTTAGAATGATGATCACTCGCAATATGCAAAGTGTTTACGCGTAAGAGCCTTATGTACTCCTTAAGTGACACCGCCTAACGCGAACAACGTGAGTAAATTTTGCTGATGTCCAGCGACGCAAGCACTGATTGCAATGCGCATTTTGACTCGATTATGATGAAGACGCAGAAGGAATGTAAATGAACGGAATGATTCACGTGGTGATCTTCCGAAACCATCGGTAATTGCGACTCATCTAGGCTCCATGATATGATCCTTCTAGCCCGTTCGTCTCGTTATGCGTTAGACGGGCAAAAGAGTCCACACTCAGCAAGGTCCCTGCCCACTGTGCAAACCTGTTGGCTCCGTCGCAATCCCTAAGGACCAGCGACTCCAAAGCGCCATCTGAGCTGAGACGATGGCTAAGAATTGCTGTGCCTCGTGAACAGCCACGCATTTCGCAGAAGATGGCTTCATTAAGTGACCGACGTGGATAGGCTCAGGGCCATACGCGAATGTAGAAGGAGCCCGATGCATATGGCCACACAAACTCATCAAGCAAACACTTTCTGAGTGATTGTGAGTTACCGATTTACGTAACCAATTGCTTGTGAGTACAATCAGATGCAGGAAGACCGTACGACGACAGTCGTCGTTCGCTATAGCCGACGAATTTGCACGCGGGTTCTTTAGAAACTGTTCTAAGAGGATAATTGCTTGAAAATAATCATGGATTTGTGCCGCAATATACCTTCAATGGGCAACCGGAGTCTGCACCATATTCCAGTCTTGGCAGACCATGCCTAGCCAGGTTCCATTCCGGCCGTTTTCAGCAACGCGAAGTACGGCACGGAACGGCTAGTACGGAACGGGTCATGCCCCCGTTGCGTACTAACACGGAGCGGAAAACGGCACGGCTCGAAAACAATGACGCCGTTCTATGCTATTTTAGTGGAGAACCGCACGGAAAATGGCCGTTTTGTTGATGTGCCGTTTTCTGGGCCTTGGAAAACGGAACGGAAGTCTGCACTACATATTCTTCGGCTACAAGCATTCTTAAGAAGAAGAAGCCTTGCCGCTCTTTTGCTTTCCCTATTTGCAAGCGCTCACGGAACCGTCCCGAGGACGGATATGTTTCGGTTGTTTAGACCATGAACGAACCAATGGAAAGCAGCAAGTCGGACCCAAACCCGAAGGACGTCCCTTCGAAGCGGTTCGTCATGGCGCTCCTCCTTTGTTGTTGCTACATTTCTCTCTCGATTTCAACGAGCAATATTTCGGGCAAGTTTTAGCATCGAATGCCCGCTCCATGTTCCCTTGGTCCTATCGAAGGAGTTAGTGCCTGCTTTATGTTTGAGTTTTCAGGATCTAAAGTGTGGTTTTCAGGGGTGCGCATGTCTTGCCCCCCCCCCCGGTAGGGAGAGTCCAAACAGCATTTCAACTTTGCGAAAACGCTTTCAAGATTCGGAAATCGTTGTTCTTAAAAAGTTTTAGGCCAAAATGGCCAGGCGCATGCGCCGCATAGCGACGTTTATCCTTTTCCATGAATTTTCAGTTGGAAATTTGAGAAAGTGTTGCCGCTCAAGTGGATAAAGGTGCGTACACTGTACAGGCCGGAGTCCCAGGGTTCTCGGTCTCGGTCATGGTGCCCGCAAAAGGCTGGCCCGACGCTGGTAGTTTTCCCTACACGTTTACGTGACGAACACTTTGAAACTACCGCTGTTTAGTTAGCATGGTATGCATGGTGAAGAAGTCGAGCACTCTCAGCGCCAACGTCAACGTCGTCGGTGAAGCGGCGGGTTCACGTTACCGCCACTTCGACCAAGAACTCCATCTGGTAGAAATCGAAGAGAACATCGCCGGCTTTGCATGGTCGTCGACAGATCAAGGCTAGTCGTCTAGTCAATTAAAATTTAATAGCTAAAAGTTAGATTTTTACAAGAACGTCGCAAAATTGCGCTTCTTCGAAGTCGTAAACGAAAGGTGTCAAAAAAGTATGGTAACAATGGATTTTTTCCGATTCGTTAGCCTAAATAGATAAAAATATCAAGATTTATGGTAAGGTTAATGCGAAAAGTATCGTGAGGGAATTCGATAGAGCTAGAAGGACGATATTTTTTTGTGTTTAGCTCCAAGTTTAAGCCTTTTAGGCATTGTGTTCGCGGCTCAGAACGCGGGTGCCCTCTTAATGCTGATAGCGGGTCGGCAGGCGGACCGTCTCAACGGCAAGTGGACGATAGGTGCCGGTCTGCTGCTCCTCGTAGTGTCCAATGTGCTCGTTCCCATAGTTGCGAGTACGAGCGTGTGGCTCGTGGTCGGTGCCCGGGTGCTGACAGGTCTCTCCGATGCGCTGATGTGGCCGAGCGTCGCTTCGATGGTAAGATTAAGGCGGCGGGAAAGAGCTTCCCAGACAACTTTATATGCATGCGCTTTTAAAAACACA
>JNEY01000883.1:0-18830 GCA_020875895.1 Aphelenchus avenae
AGACGTAGAAACGTTCAGGCGTGCAACGCATCGGATCACGTGGTCGACATTAAGGCGTACCTTCACGGCGACGTCTGTCAGCAAGACATTTCCGACCTACCCTGGCGCTGGGACGACGAAGACTCAGAGCGTGGAACGGTCATGTCCGGAGACGTCCCGCTTAACGCACGCATTCGAAGGTCCGAAAACCTTCTCATCATCCATCGAGGACCGTTCGAAGAAAGCGTGTTCGAATCGAAGCGCAGTGGCACGGTACGGCCGCCACCGGCATTCATCGACTTACCTCTCGAACCGAACGCCGATGTGCATTTATATTAGTGTGACATTCTGCAGGTGCAAACAAACCTTTTTTGTTCATATCTTCTTTGACCAATATAAGCTTTCTTTGCCTTCAAACGCACGTCCGAGACTTTGACAATAAGAAGTCACAGTGTTTTAGCCGGCAGTGGGCATCGGTCACGTAATGTGTGCTCCAAAACGCCAAAAGAACATTTAAGCCGACTGCGTGGAACATACCTGTATGACCAGCGCTCATTGATACCCAGGATTACACTCTACCATCGGCACAAACGTGGGCTAAGCGGCCAACGCATAAGAAGTGATGCTCAGTAAAATTGGCCCTTCGACATAACAGTCATAACGACCCGACAGTCAGCAACAGTCTCGTGACTGTGTTCATAATTTTATCGTGCCCGATATGATCACTCATGCTCACCTGACAGGAAATAGTAAAATGGAGAAGGTGCAGTTGTACACGCCTCTCCTCCACAGAACGGAACTCGTACCGTACAGGTACGGAATAGTTCTACACAGGCCACGAAAGCCTAATTATGCCCGGTATCTTTGCAGCGCCTTCTTAACGCGCTTTCGCAATCTTTTCGACTTTGAGCCCTTCGGCGCATCTCAAAGAACAATGTTCGTTGCTGGCCTACGTGGGTGACGAGTTCGCAGCTCGCCCGTCCTTCGTTTGCCAAGAACGCGATCGCACTTTCGGAAACAACCACAAAGTTCAGTCATCGGTGACCGGACGCCATGAAAGAGAATCCAAAGAGTGCGCGGTTCTGACCCTAATTCGTGCAAGTCGAGCCCGACCGAGAGAGGAAAACAACTAATTTTTGACGTCTTCGCTAATTCGCCGTCGCAGCAAGTGAAGTCGATGACGTCGAAAGTACGTCGTGGTCAAGATCGGGTGAACGGGTGCAGGGTATAAATGCTCAACAAAAAGGCAAGGAATAATGGACTGAATTGTCTTGCATTATTCCTGCACCCATAGTACCGACAGTTCGTGACCGACATAAACGTTTAAAGGACTTTATGCGGGTAAAACGCCAACTGGAAAATATGCGTCAACCGGAAAAAAAGTCAACCCCGGCTAAGGACTAGCCTACCCAGCTTAGGACTAGTCTATCCCGGCTTAGGAATGGCCTACCTCTACGCGGCGTGCTTCGCGCCGGCAAGATTAGGCTTAGGCTCAGGCTTAGGTTGTCCAGAATTGGCTCAGATTTAGGTTTTTCCATTTTCGAGATGACGCTTTTTACAGTTAACATAGCACCCTTTAGGCATAGGTCCCCATAGTCTCGAACGTTAAGGGTAGCCAAGGTACTGTAGCTGGCGAGCTAGATTAAAGTCGGCACCTAATCCACGACATGCAAAGAGGTAAAAACACATGATGGTAATTGTCGTTTCGCCTACCATGCTCTACTTTGAAGAGAGCCTTCTTACAAGCCTCCGCATCGATTGACCTCGGAAGGACCGTTTGCCTCTTCATTGTGATGTCCAAGCCCGTTCAGCGTTATCCAATGCATAACCGGCATTTCGGCAACAAGTTTTTTTTCAGAATAATGCTGAGTTTAACCTCCATATTGTCCGTTTCCGCTTGCTTAATCTCGGTGCTTCTTGCCGTCCAAGCGAGGCCGCAGAGTCCCGGCTACTACTACCCGTACAGCGGGTATCCGTATGGCGGCCAAGTTCCCTTCGCTCCAACTCAAAACGCTGTAGCGGCGCCGGCCCAGACTCCTTCATCCTCGCAGCAAAGAGGCGTTGAAAGCCACTTTGCGCCCGGGGCGCAGTATCCTTGGCTGGTAAGCTCGCGTTGAATTCGGGCTCTATATCTGTCCACTGCGTACAAGTTCATTCTTTATTTTACAGCTGTTTTTAGTCCCTCGTCTACGACAGCCAATAAGGAAACATGAATGCGCTCGAGCCAGCCTTCCACTGCCTTTTTGCGATTTTTACTATACTATCTGTACATAGTGACGATGTCAACGGTGGTTACCTATAGACATAATAAATCGCTACGATTTTTGTCGTCTACCACAATCAAGGACCAACGACCCAGGTCAGGAAGGGCCCGGTCGGACCGGGCGGAACCAATAATGTTTTTTCCGAAATTTTAAGAGTGATTAGTAGAAGAACAAGTTGATGGGGTCCCCATGCTCATGGCGCTTTCCGATTAGACACGAGGGATTTCGACGTTTGCAGGTACCAACAGCAATTTTTAGGAATTCACTGAAGCCTCCAGTAACAAACTTGTCTCGCGTGAGCCGAAATCGACGAGAGTGTTTGCGATTTTCGACGGAAATCACATGTAGCCTTTAGGCAGGCGAGGTCGTAGTTCATTTATCCGTGACGTTAACCAAGTGTACGTCGGATAATTAGGCCGACTGAGGTTCACATTCGCGTACGTCTGCGCCGGGCCCAAGGAGCAGCGCGGGCCCGTAGGTCCGCCACAACTCTAGCTATCCGGATAGCAATCCTATATACGCTATGCGGATATGTCGGATGCGACATATGCGTCTTTGACCTTTCCGTTATTCCGTGACATTGAGGGTAAACAACTCACCCGCGTCGCTTCCGGGCCTGTGAGTAATGGTAGGCACAAAGAGAACAACGAAAACAATGCATTAATTACGACCCGGAAGCAATCGGGGGCACCAAAAACGCGCGAAGAGATCTTGCTTTGTGCTGCCACGCAATGCCCTCACTAATAAGGCGGACAAACAAAGAAAGCGCATGAAGCGGGCTCGTCGCTAGGTAGATTCTCATGTTTCCAAGGTTCATCAGTTCCAGCTAAGTCTTTTTCGACAGCCTACTGACTGCGTTACCTGCTTTAAGGGGATAATATGAACGTACTAAAATGCGCGCTGAATTCTGCGAGTTTTTCGCTACTCTGAGAACAATGAACATAACGCTTCACACACGGCTAAGAACTTCCCTCAAAATTGAAGCCTTATATGGATCCGTCATTCCAGCCTGTTTTTTTGGCGGTCCGGATTTTTTTAAAGGAATCTTCTTTGTCTTAGAACTCCGAGGTAAGCCCATGAGTCTCTAAGTTTTCATCTGTGTAGCGAAAGGTACGCACTCGCGGAAATTCGTAACGATTGACCTAACGTATAGTCGTGCTACGACCTAGGGTGTCTCCTCGAAAACTATTTGAAAAGTTGGCCACCGCCTACGCCCTATAGCATCAGAGAACGTTAACAGCACGTTGAGCCCCTGAACTTACGTGGCTTCTCTTCTTCCGCGTCGCTTCAAAACATGATTGATGAGCACCTAATTTACTCTTTTCGGCCCGAGTAAACTTCTCTGAGTGGCCTTCACTCCCATAGCGGCAAAAGGACCGAATATTTTATGCATTTCGCGAAAGGTCTAGAGGGCTGAAGGACAAAGAGACGGGGCTATCGAGCCAAAAGCGAAAGTATCACTCGTTCGCGACGCTTGAGTGAGCCCGCTTGGTGTGATGAGTTGCCTGAAAGTGATGTTAAGCCGTCCTCCGCCACCGCCGGCGCTCTAGGAATCGTTAATTAGCGCGAGACGCGCATAGCAGAAGCGTGCCGGGGAGATGACCTACCGAGTACAATTCAATTTGTGCTGCTTCTCACGAGCCTGTTGCATAAGCGTTCGGCGTTCAGACGCGGCGGAATGCGCTTGTAAACGTTGCCAAGAACACCGTCTTCCCGTTGAACTTCAATGGTGATTTTATCGTCTGGAATTTTCGTGTTTCGCTTTTAGGCTCCCATTGTAACGTTTTCATCCATTCCTAGCTCAAGGCCCAGCTCCATGCAGACGGGCACCAGGCTGGCCGGGCCTGGCCTGGCTCGAGCCTCAACTTTTAGAATTTACCTGGGACGGAGTCGTTTTTTTCCGTGCCAAACAAGCTGAAAAGTCGCCCGGTGGCACCCTCGGCAGGCTATTTAGATATAAAAAACAACTCGAAAATCGCGTATTGAACTCCACGTAAGGGGCAAAAGTTCGGCTGACGGAAAGTATAAAGGGGGTCAAAGGCATTTTGCGGCTCATTCTTTCTCTCTGCTTTTTAAGGGTCCGCGATCTGAATCCTTAGCTTCGACTTGGTCCTTCTTTGGACGCAACACGCCATCCCCCGTCCGTTTTGTAAAGTACAAAAAACGCTTTGGAGCCGAGACTGATGCACGAGATCAAAGTTCGCTTCGCATTCGCTTGAATTTTATGCGTCAACGGGAAACGCCTACACCATCTTCTGTTCGCGGCAACTTCCGTTCCCATTCACGCGACGCTTCCCTTATGCTAAAGGCCTTCATACGTCGCCTCAGGCAATCATGCTCCGAGGAGATATCAATGCTATTTCGCTTGCTAAAAATCGAGCGCAGGTCTCAACCTGCTGCCCTGCTGCCCGTGACGAGCCGGGTTCCGTTCCGTTCCGTTTTTCGTTTCCCACGGCACGGAACAAGGCACAGCGAAGGGGCAATACGGACCGTGTCCCGTTCCGTACTAGCACGGAACGTAGCGCGGCACGAACCAAAAAACGACTCCGTTCCGTGCCGTTTAATGTGTAAAACGTGTATAAAATACGGTGTGGTCGTGTTGGAATTATGCAGTTTACAAAACCGAAGGCGGCATTGTGAGGGTCAGCACGGAACGGAAGTCGGCACGGGTTTGTATCCGCCACTTCTAGTCTTAAGCACCGGGCTTGGACTTTCTTGCATGCGTCGACGACTCTGGGTCGGATGTGCTCCTGTTCGGGCTTAACCGATGCACTTATAAGATGTAAGCCTCTCACGCACGCTTGTTATGTTGTTTAGTGATCACATTTTGTTGATATTCTATTCTGTGAGATGACGCACTATATCATAGCCTCCCGTCTTTTTCCATTCTCAAGCACTACTCGCTTTGTGTCTGTTTTCGAGCCACTTGCATACCTTCGTGGTCCGCTTTCTCTCACACTAAATGGTTCACAGATACGTAACAAGGAACTCTCGGCCTCCTCAGAAAGGTCACCTGTCGTTGACCTAAGGCTGGTGACTCCTGCGCATTAAGCAGGTGGAATGTTCGGTCAAAGTCACCTCAATAACCAACTCGCTTTTGCCCGTCTGCTCGGAGTCGTTTTTTTTGCGTTTTTTAACGTTTCAACACATTGTACTTTGGTGTCGCTAGCGCGGGGCCGAGCGCCTAGGCATTTCGACTTCCTTCCTGCCTTCGTTGAAGCGTGAACAAGCGGCCCTGGCGAGCAGACAAGCGGAAGTGTTTCGGGGGAAACCTTTGCGAACACCTGCTAAAAGTGCGACAGCGCGGCCTGACGGCTTAAGACCTACGCACTTAAACGTTCAAGCGTCGTGACACATCCTCAGTCAGCTTCCTCTCTGGTTCTCTGATTTCGTACCACGCAATGCAACCCACAGCATCACAGACTTCGCACAGTTTGAAGTGTGCGAAGTCCTCGTGAGTCATTTCGCCGAGTGTGTGGACGACATCGGAACGGTCCAGGACTTTGTCCTCGTCTCGAAACTCACTATTGATGAGACACAGTCTCGACGTTTTTTGTCTCGACTTCGGCCATCCAAAAAGTGGGGCGTAAGTAGCACTTTTTGGCGGCCAAGCGCCATCGTCGAACTATGTTTCTCTGAATTTAGACCAGAATTGTGATGGCGCCGAGTGCGGTGTGCCTGAGCCATCAAAAGAACACGGCCTAGCAGCGAGGTTGTGATCTTCGCTTATTTTCTTGCGTTTTTGTTTTAGTAAGTGAAATGAAAGTGAAGTAAGGTAAACTTCCCTTCACTTAATTTTAAATGAAGTTAACAGTTTTAAATTATAGTAGGAAACAAGGAAAATTTGCTGTGGCGGTGCCGGGAGGTGCATAACTTCACTTCTACTCGTCAAAGTGAACTTCAGTGTAACATAGAGCACTTTATCGAAATCGTATCTTTACTGATCCTACTATCCTTCACCCCTGACCCTGCGCAGCACCCGGGCTTGGTCTCGGTCTACTGCGGAGCAGAGTGTCTCGACTTTTCTCTTGATCATGAATGACGCCCGACCGATGCCCGTTCAGTACTCGTCGAAGACGAGTACTGAGGATCAAGTTTACGGCATTATTGACATCAGATATCTGCCGGAACCAAGACCCTCCACACTATGGTCCTTGCAGTACTCCGTCATGATGCCCTTGCGCAAGCTTGCTGAGGGTCCTCAACATTCTGTTCTCCGGTTTTACTGAGCATCAAGTACACGGAAGTATGCCTAATCCGTCAATGCGATCAAGTGATTTCGGAGTGCAACTCCATTACGATTATTAGTCGGTCCACTGAGCATCGTGGACGCTTAGCTAGAGTGATGCGATGCCGTCTTTGAAGGCTCAAAAGTCCCACGCGTTTCATAAATCCATTCGCGCAAGTCTATTTGACCGTATTATCAGTTTCCTTCTTGCGTTTCCCGCGCTTTGGCTGCTTTCCGATATGTTTCTCTCCGAATACTTAAAACTGGACGATGACAACACTGAACTAGCCTTTAACGTTGGTAGTTCCTCTACGACCTGCGCAACGCAGCGTCAGTCTCTTTCTCCGACGTGAACGCCCTTTTACTTTTCCTTCCAGACGGTCCACTGATATCAATGGTCCTGGTCTTTGTGGTGTCACGTATGTTCTATATTCCAACCGCGAAAACAAGGTAAATTTAGCCAGTGTTCGTTCCAGGTAGCGCCAGCCCCCATAAAAAAGAAGAGTATCTTTTTATCTTTTTGGTGGGCCCTTGTGGTACGACTGTAAATTGTAACATGTGCCTTCCGACGCTTTCAAAAGGTAGGAACAGCTAACGCTTAGGCCGAGTGAGCTCACGACATTTGAGCAAAAGTTTCAAGTTTCTAACCACGTTACCACCAACCAGTTAAGTACACCGATCTGTCCCACCTTTTAGGCTGCAACTTTAAAGCGTCGGTGCCTACGCGCCTCGTTCTACGTCTTGTGAACAGCTGTAAAAATTTCTTGCTGTAATCCTCCTAATCCTAGAGGTTCACAAAAGCAAAACGTAGTTTTCGTCATCCATGTGAACATCTGACTGACCACCCCTACCCTTCCCCTTACCCCGTAGGGAACTGCAAGCTAATTTAACAGCCAGCTTTCACCTATTCGGGCTTCACATAGTTTCTCGACGCTGGCAAAGATCTTTGCATTGTAGTACAATCATGCATGAGGATCAAGATACGCCTAAGCTTTTAATCGCGTTGCCTAAGACGGTCTAGACGGAAGACCAATTAGCATAACGCATAGGGGCACTCGCCGCCGACGTGAAGCCATGCAGGCATCCATGCGGGTAGTGTTTGTTTAGTCTTGTCTCACTGAAGCCAAAGCAAACATCCAAGACAGCCTTGAGGAGTGAATGGAGACCGTGTCCTTTCACGTGGATTCTAGCTAAGCCTTTTGGTCAGCGTCTTGTGCATCGGTTACGCTAACGTGGGTTCAATAGTCCCTCCCCCTCCCAGGAAACCACAAGGCGCATCGTTTAGGACGAATTTTCGATTACCAGGCTCTGCGAGATGCGTACAGATTGTATCTTTAAGAGTAAAAGCCATAGGTATATCGTTGCCATAGAAAACCTTGCTACGAGAGAAAACCTTCTAGGTGCATAAAGATTTAAGATGGTATTTGTAGAAGGCCTATCCATGATTCGTTGCTTTCTAGACGCACGTGTTTGAATACCGACAGTTACTTCCGAAAGGTAGCCGTAGGTGCATTTGATAGAGAACACACAACGTAATAATGCCGTTTAGCCATTTTCAACAAGCTTGACTTATCAGCGATCTACCGAGCATGACGGTGTCCCTTTTTGAGATCATAATAGCTATGGACCCCCTAGGGCCAAGGCTTTTATGGTTTATTACATGCCGCGGTCGCCCATAGCCATCAAAATGAGGCGAAAGTTTGCGTTAATAAGGGTGGTGCAATTTTTGTCATGCGTACCCCAATTAAGAAGCATACATATTTGCACAAGCCGTAATTTTCCGGCATCCCCATAGGCATTCCAAGAAACGCCAATTCGCCGACACATTTAGAGCCTTTTTCGTAATGCCTCGAGGTATAATCTTGCTGCGTTTTCAAAGGCGAAATTAGCCGTCCAAATGGCACCGCGAGAAGCCGAGGTTCCCAGATTTCTTACGTTTCAGCGGAAACTACACATGTTTACAATGCGATCGACGCGTACCGACGAGTTTCTGCTTAAATGTCGTGCATGTGCGTTATTGACCGTACCGAAAACATTCCCCATATTTTTGCTACGTAATTTCTCATGCCATGCGACGTGTATTCGTTGGAATACAGTCGAAACTTTCGAGCCTACAAACCAGCAGGATGAATATTGCTTGGCACTCGTCTACCCCGAGCATTGGGCCTCATAATCAAGGCCAATTCTTGAAAAGGAGTTTGTACACAAATGACGTAAAAAACCCTTCAATTATTTTGAGCTTTCGGCCCAAAAATGGCGTGCAAAGCGGGCTCCTCGGGAGCGATTTTCGTGCTTATTTGGCAACAGTTCCTTGAAAACTCGACAGAACAGCAAAACAGTAATCCCTGGCCGGTCCCCATCGGGCCCGTTCAGGGTTGCATATGGCGCGGTGCGGAGTTCTTTTGTGTGGTACCCGGAACATAGAGTCAGACAGAATATGAAAATTCCCTTCGGGGCTTCGTAGTTAATACTTTCGGAAGGGAGAAGCCATATTCCTATCGGGAACTGAGGCTCTGATGCCGCAAATTTCTCCGAATTAATCGATAGATTTACACCCTTCTCTTTACATGAATTGTACCCATGGGAGCGTAGGTCAGCAACATTTACACGTTTTCCACGTGTAGTTTCCGAACGAATGAAGTGCACCGTTAAATGTCTCCTGATTATTGTGGCTTGACTGCCAAGGCAAGTGCTTTAACTCTTAATTTCGATTGTTCCAAAAGGTTCTCCTTCATCCGTCCCTGGGTGAGGGTAGCAACAGCGTGCATGAAACCCTCAGGCAAGGACTAGGCAAAAAGCTGGCTGCGCTACTTCGCTACGTCTTCCGTAGGGCTCGTTTGCTTTGAAAGCTCCTACACTCAAAAGGCTTCCGGCATCGCATATATTTTACTCTGTCAGTGAGCGCAGGCTTACAAATCCGCTCAAACGCGAAATATGCATCTGTTGAGTTGAAGTAGACGACTATGGCCTGCGTTCTCGCAATTCCAGAACCCAGGACAGCTATTGCTGCAAAGCAGAATGCCGATCGATCGCTAACAGTTGGTTCCGTCGCCATCTCTTTCCATTCCGAAGTCGGAAAAGGAACCCGAGTAACTACTGTTTACGACCCATGATTATGCACTAGGAATGCCAATGCACCTGGCCTGTAATTCGCCGGACCTGCTCCGTCTTTGTGCGCACTAGTTCTGAAGAAACAACCCGAAATCACACCGTCTTGCTTGTGGAAGGAAGAAAATTATTGGCATTATTTGTGTACATACTCAAGGTTTCCTCTTACTGTTTGCCAGTCCTTGCTAGTTGTTATGACCAAGGAGTGCGAAGCCCCAGCTTAGCGAGTACGTGACTCACTAACAAACGCGCTTTGATTTGCGTGCGCGTAAGCACCAGGATAAAACATGGTATAACTGTGAAATCTTGTGTGAAAGGCTCATACTTATTACTGAGGCAAGACAGTTACCACGACAAAGAAATCATATGTGGGAACCTGTGTTGAACTATAGTTAGGATGATACCGGCGTGCCGTCCTTCGTTCCATCCTGGATCCACCCGTGCCATCCTGCGCCCCGTCCTGGACTCCCCGTGCCGCGCTCCGTACCATGCCTTGACGGCCGAGGACGCAACGGCTTCAAAACGGGCCGATTTCCGTGCCGTTCTTCACTAAAACCTTCACTAACGGCTTTCATTTTCGAGCCGTGCCGTTCCGTCTTCAGAATGGCACGGCTCGGACCCCTCCTGCGTGCCGTGCCGTCCCGTCCTCATGACGGCACGGATCGCGGAACGGAACGTCCCGTGGCACGGTTGCCTAACTATGTTGAACTCCATTCGGTTCTGCCTCTGAAATTCTCCACTCCCTTTTCGCTCCTATCCGTCTCGTACCGGACGACTNAATCAAGCTTGAGCGCAGGTCTCAACCTGCTGCCCTGCTGCCCGTGACGAGCCGGGTTCCGTTCCGTGCCGTTTTTCATTTCCCACGGCACGGAACAAGGCACAGCGAAGGGGCAATACGGACCGTGTCCCGTTCCGTACTAGCACGGAACGTAGCGCGGCACGAACCGAAAAACCACTGCGTGCCGTGTGCCGTTTTGGTATGGAAAGCATGCGGGAAGATCGGCATGACCGTGTCTGAGTTATGCCGTCTACAAAACCGAGGTCGGCATGGTGAGGGTCAGCACGAAACGGAAGTCTGCACCGGGTCGTATCCACCACGTCTAGTCATACGCACCGGGCCTGGACTTGCGTCGACGACTCTGTGTCGGATGTGCCCCTGCTCGGGCTTAACCGATGCACTTACAAGATGTAAACCTCTCACGCATGCTTGTTATGTTCTTTAGTGATCACATTTTATTGATATTTTATTCTGTGAGATGACGCGTCTTTTTCCATTCTCAAGCACTACTCGCTTTGGGTCTGTTTTCGAGCCACTTGTGTACCTTCGTGGTTCGCTTTCTCTCACACTAAATGGTTCACAGCTACGTAACAAGGAAATGTCGGCCTCCTCAGAAAGGTCACCTGTCGTTGACCTAAGGCTGGTGACTTCTGCGCACTAAGCAGGTGGAATGATCGGTCAAAGTCACCTCAATAACCAACTCGCTTTTGCCCGTCTGCTCGGAGTCGTTTTTTGCGTTTTTTTAACGTTTCAACGCGTTGTACTTTGGCGTCGCTAGTGCGGGGCCACGCGCCTAGGCATTCCAACTTCCTTCATGCCTTCGTTGAAGCGTGAACAAGCGGCCCTGGCGAGCAGACAAACGGGAAGTGTTTCGCGGGAAACCTTTTGCGAGCACCTGCTAAAAGTGCGACAGCGCCGCCTGACGGCTTAAGACCTACGCATTTAAACGTTCAAGTGTCGTGACACATCCTCAGTCAGCTTCGCTGCTGGTTCTCTGATTCCTTACCACGCAGTGCAGTCCACAGTATCTCAAAGTGACCCAAGCCCCTGTGCGTCATTTCGCCGCGGGTGCTGACGTCGTTGGTACAGTCCAGAGCTGGGTCCTCGTCTCGGACCTCACTCCCGATGAGACTGACTCGGCTTCTTAGTCTTGACTTAGGCCATCCAAAAAAGCGATTTTTGGCGGCCAAGCGGCACCCGACGAAATCTTTGGTTCGGACCCCGAACACGCTAGTATACATTTTAGTACTATGCCCGTTCAGTAACCGACGAAGTTCACTTCGCGGTGGTCAAATTGTCATATGTTGACATGAGATATCTGCCGAAATGATGACAACCCGTACGTTGGTTCTTGCAGAAGTCCGCCATGATGCTTTTGCGCACGCTTTCTGAGGGTCCTCGACATTCTGCATTCTGTTCTCCGATTTTGTCGGGCGTCGAGTACACGGAAGTATGCCTAATCCGTCTATGCGAACAAGTGATTTCGTAGTGCAACACCATTAAGGTTATTACTCGGTCCACTTGGCATCGTGGACGCTTTGCTAGAGTGATGCGATGCCGTCTGCGAAGGCACAAACGTCCCACGCGCTTCATAAATCCGTTCATGCGGATCTCTCTGTCCCGTATTATCAGTTTGCTGTGGATGATTGCAGGCCGCGTTTTGCCCGTTTTCCGATATACCCTTCTCCGACCCCTTAGAACTCAGGATGCCAATCTTTTTCAGCCTTTAACAGCGGCGCCGGCGGCGCTATCCGGTATTACTTGCACCATTGTACCGATCGAAAGTTAATGTTTTTAGGGGGTTGACCTCTATTATGCGGGTCGGAGGGGGGGGGGTACAAACCAAAATTAAGGATGGTTCGTAATCAGCTCACTAAGGGCTATGCGCGTATTCCCATAGAGCTTGCTGTCGGACGTAATCAAGGGTCAGGTGCAGGGTTCGGCCTCAACATCAACCGTTACCTTAACCTCAGCCGCATCCTCAACCGGTCGAGGATGAGGATGAAGTCTTTTTACCACCCGGTTGGGGTTGAAGTTGTAAGGTAGGCGACGGTTATCACATCCCTCATAAAAGCTCGGGGTTCTGAGAGAGCTGATTGTAATTATATGTTGCTTAATTGCATGCAATATTGCAAGGACATTGCATTCAACTTAGCCTAACGGCACTTTGACTACAAACCTACAGGTCTTCATGAACTTACTGGACAGAGATGAAACTTTTCTGGATATGGTTGAGGTTGATGTCCAACTTCAACCTCAACCGGTTGAGGCGAAGGTTGAGATTCCTCCGACACCCTGGGTGAGGTTGAGGATTATGAAAAGACCTGGTTGAGGACGAGGTTGAGGTTTTTTGAAAACCGGAAACCCTGGTCAGATGTTGAAATTATAATGGATCGTAACTTTTACGTAGACGACCGACTCGGCTGAAACTTTGCAGGTCTGCATAGCTTTAGAAGCGCTATCCAATGATAACAAAGTTGATCGAATGATATGCTAGCGGAAAGTTTTCGGTGGGACAAAGAAGGTTAGCGCTTTAGTGCATAAGGACGCTGCTACTCGCCGCTCAATTTATCCAGTTCACGGTCACGGCACTAGAGGGGGTCGCCACCCAGGGCACGGCTGCGAACTTTGCCGTTCTTGCGGCCCATGCCGTGGACGTGAATAGCCATGGTACCGTAGTTCCTCTAATAAACCCCTCTGGGGCTATTTTCGTTCAGTGGATTTTGGGAAATATGTCTCGCTCTCTGTCATAAAATACTTGCTTCATCGATATCTATCCAAAATATGACCTTCGCTTGGAAGGACTAATACCCTCGGGGCGGCTGTAAATTTTGCGGAGCGGTTCTATTAGATGGGAGAGTTCTAATAGAAAGAAGGGGTTTCGTTAGAGGAAATACGGTAGTGCAAAAGTCTCTGCTTTTTTCTTTTGCATGGCAAGATTTTTCAACCACGCCTGCCATGATTCCTCGTAGAGTGGATCTAACATGAACATCAACAAATTTGAGTTTTCCCTTGAGATAAACACCATTCTTGCCATCTCCTATCCCTCTCCCTTCCGCTCATGAGCAACTGGGAACTTAAGACAGTTTCTGGGCGCTGCCAAAGATCTTTGCAATGTAGCAGAAGTCACACGTAGTGGACCAAGGTACCCCAAAGCCTTTAATCGCGTTGACTAAGATGGAATAGACGGAAGACCAATTAGCATACCGCATAAGATGCTCCCCGGCGACTTGAAGCCAGACATCCCGGCGGTTAGTATTTATTCAGTCTGGTTCTCTGAAGCTAAAGCAAACGTCCAAGGCAGCCTTAAGGCCCTGAACGGCGGACATTGGCTGTGCTTCGTTGCTCTTCGTCGATGACCAGGCGCGGTCGCCGACGCCACATTTTTCCTATCACTGAGACTCGCCTTTTAGTGAGCCCACTTACCTATCGGAAAAGTATCGAATTTATGCCTAAGATGCTTTACTTAGACGTATTGAGACGTATTTTTGGATTTGTTACTAACGTAAGAATTTAACATAAATGTGAAGCAAAGTCAAAATAAAGGTATCGCGAATCTTCAAACGACGGTTGGGTCCATTTTTTAAACATCTTTAATAACATACTTTTCTGAGGTCTTTTTCCGCTAGCCAAGACGGTTATGTCGTACGTCGACATAACCGTCTCACGTACACGACCGCGGTGTCGTACTCACCGCTGTCGTCCATAGTCATCAAAATGAGGCAAACGTTTACTTTAGTAAGGTTGGTGCAGTTTTTGTCATGCACACCCCAATTAAGAAGCATACATATTTGCACAAGCCCTAATTTTCTCATGCATTCCGGGAAACGCCAACGTGCCAACGTCTTTTAGTTCTTTTTTCGTAAGGCCTCGAGGTATCATGTTGCTGCGTTTTCAAAGGCGAAATTAGCCATCCAAATGGCAGCGACAAGAACTCGAGGTTCCCAGATTCTCACATTTTAGTGGAAACTGCACATGTTTGCCTCGTGCTGTTAACGTGTACCGACGATTTCTGCTTAAATGTCGTGTACGTTGTTGACTATAATGAAAATTATTCCCTTGTTTTTCCACGTAAGCATTCTGCTCCATCTGTGACGTCGAACATTGTGTTGTTCGTGCGGGGTCCATGAATACTTTCAAACCCAGAAACCCACATATGGTGCGGCACAGGTTTGTGTCATACCCGGAGCAAGTGCCCTTGTGGACAAGCATAAAAAGTCTCATGAGGGCAACTGTAGCTGACTTTGGCACGTGGAAGCATTTCTCTATCTCTCTCTCTTTCTCTATTCCCTTCTACGGAGAACCTCCGATGCCCTAAAATTCCCGGAATTTACCAAAAATTTGCGTCTTTCTTCGTAGGAGTACTTTTTCTACTCGTGGGAGCTTATATCAGCAACATTACACGTTTCCGTGTGCGGTTCCCAAGCGACTTAAGTGCACCTTTTAATACGTCTCCGACTGTTGTGGATTGAGTGTAAACGCTGTAACGTTGTTGAGTGCTGTAACGATTTTTCCGCTGTAACGATTTTTCCTTCGATTGTTCCAAACTCTTCTCCCTTTGGACCATCCCTCTGTGGTGGCCAGCGGATCCATGCATAAGAACATTGAGGCACGGAGCTAGGCAAGCATACGCGGCGCAAACTCGATACGTCTTGCGGAGGGCTCTTTTGCTTTCTGTACGATCCGGATACATATCTAGACTTCGGCGTATTAACGGCTCCGCAACAAGCATGCTGCAAGTCTGTGCAACTGCGCAAATCAGCAGCCGTTGAATTTTGACGCAGTCGACTATGATCTGTGTGTTTGCAATTCCAAATCCCCATGATCGTTCTTGCTGCAAGCACACTTGTTATGCCGATAGGTCGCTAACTCTTGCTTGCGTCACCCTCTCTTTGTATGGTAAAGACATAGAACTAGGCTAAATAACGGCTGTTTGTGAGCCATGAAATACGTACTAGGAAAGACAGTGCACCTGACTTGTAATTTGCGGGACGTGTTCCGCCTTTGTGAGCACTTGTTCCCATGAAACAAGTCTAAATTGCGCCCTTCGTGCAAGTGGCCGAAGCATGTTTTCGATTCTGTTGTGTTCCTGTTTAAGGTCTCCATTAAATGCGCGTTACTTCTTACCTAGTTATTGTGACCAAGGTGCTTGGGTTACCCGCCTTAGCGAGTACGTGACTCACCCGCTAACAAACGCTTTTTAACTTGCGTGCGCCCCGAGCACCAGAATAGAACGCGTATAACCACGAAATAATGGCCATAGTTTAACTGTGCGCCTTTCCTTTTAATAAAAAGGAAGGCTTGTGCTATTTTTGAGGCAAGATCGTTAGCACGACAGAGGAGTAACGTTTAGGATCCGGCGACAGAGTACCACAAATGCCTGGGTTGACGTCCAAATTTTCCGTACCGTTCCGCTTATGTCATTACAAAGTACTTTACGTTCTTAGAGGAATCGTTCTATTCACGTTCTGCAAAATTCTGTCTCAACGGAGCGAATAATGTTTTATTCTTGCCCAGAGAGTTCAAGGTCCAAACCGGAAATACGCTAATGTAGCTTCTGGCCGCAGCGAACATACTGACGGTCGATGCGGGCATGCTGGATGGCTTAGTGCAGCGGAAAAGGGCCATGGTTCGAACATCCATCGTGTTCCATCCCATCCTCAAATATCCGCTTCTCCTTGTCCCATTGTGTTCACGTTTGTGTCACCCCAATAAACGTGACCCGTACTCCATTATATCTGACTGAGGCACCGCATGCAACCTCCACTCGCGTTATTTTTGCATGCGCCCGAAGCAACAGAAAGAGCATCATGAGTAGCCGGCCGCGTGTCGGTTTTCCCAGAACCCACTCTCCTCCCGCGTCCAATTTTAATTTCACTCCGATGAGATTCGCGGCCACGCGGCCAGAACGCTTGCCCTTTTCGGGTGCTCTGTTTGTCTCTCGAGGCTTTTTCTCGTTGGCATTTGCGATTAGGTATCAGCGAAGTAAATTAGGTTCCTTCTAATCCCTGAAATTGCGAGCCGGATTCTTGTCTCATTGCTCGTAATTCCCAGAGGGTTCGGGTTCTTGGATGGCGGCAAAGGTATTTATAACCCAGAAAGAGACCAGAGAACATCCACTAAATCCAACTGTTTCAATTCATTTGGCTCATTTTTCTAATTTATTCTCAAGCGAGTTTGGTTCTGCAGAATTTAACTACGGTTCGTTAATGTTGGCGCTAAGCGTTTAAATATAAATTAAAATGAGTTGTTCGGATACATGTTTCTTTTTTTAAGCTGATTTACGCGTGTTATTCGAGCCCTTTTGCGCTTTTTGCGGAATTCACTAGCGTCGTAAGAGTCCATAAATAATTTCAAGTTATAGCGCAATCTGCATACGGTTCGCGATGTCTTCGCCAGATGCGATGCTCAGTCGACTCATGGCGAACCCACAAGTCTACCGTCGCCTCCTACGAGATCATCCCGACATCGCTGCGGCTCTTCGAGGCGATGTAAGTCCAACGTTATCTAGCTTGCTTTCACTGCTTTCATTGTGTTTTTTTTCATTTCGTTGCTTCCCCATACCTTCTATGCTCAGTCCTCGGATCTACCTGAAAAACCGTATTTCTACACTCGCTCCAAGCACGATTGTTGCTTTGGTCGTTCATTAAGCAACATACGCAACTGTGGTCGACCATCGTTTTCTGGTACTTTTCGCTCACGCCTGGCTACGTAGCCTACGTGATACATTTCGCTCACGCTTTGTATCGTGCGCGTAGAAGAGCATTCCAAGCATAAGAGAATAGTTTCTATGTGACATTTCTATCGCGGGTCTCTTCTTCCTACGTCAACAGCTTTTACAAAGAAAGCCCATTTTCGTCTTATCCATGCTCTCTTGTCTTCTTAAGGGCGTCCTCACTAAATCGGGACGGGAATGATCTTTTTCGGAAGCCTTATCAGGTGGTCTTAACAAGATTCTTTCGAAAATCAACCTGCTACTCCACAGCGCCCAACAAAGGGCAAAAGAGGACATCGCACGTGATGAAAGTTATTCTTCGTCTGGTTCGTTGATCACTCCAAACAGAGAAACTTTTCGTCAAAGCTCGTATCTGGAACTGAGCAGCTAGTGGGCCGACGCACGCAAGGTTCTAGGGGAAGTTTATATTTTGCATGCGTGTATCGAAGGCGCACGCGCCTTCGCGAGCATTGAAACACATGTCTGTGGCTTTCATGTACGCTTACCTAGCGCTTTATGTGTTCAGTATACGGCTAAAAAACTACTTTTTGCGTTCTAGGACGAGTAGTCTCGGAACCTCTTCTGTGCTTAAGTGTACAGGTCTCGTTAATGACAGAGTTCGTCTCCGTTCAATGTCGCACTTTCCTAGCCAAAAAGGACCGCGTTCCCACAGCTTCTTAGCGGTCTTTCAACCTCTTAATCCCCCAACTCGCCTCCACTTGACCTTCGTCAAAACAAGTGAGCTCTTGACGCGCAGCGAAGCCAATAAATATTAATATGAGAAAAGACGACTTGTTGTGCTCGCCATGCTCATTCGCAGTGTTTCACTGAGCTCAGGGGCCGTGCGAAGGAAGAGTCCCTTCTGAGAAGTGCACTTTGTCGAAGTCTTAGGTCGTGGAAAACGGACTTGGAAAACACTTGAGGCCATTGAGAAGGGATCATTGGGGGGAATGCTTAGAGACTGATCGACTCCTTTCATTCACGTCCAGGCATTTTCATACCTCACGCCACGATTAAAGGCTAAGCATTGACGTCGGTTACTTTAAATCAGAGCGATCCAGGAAAATTGCTGAAGGGCACTGTTACTAGCGCGATTTCCTCTGACCAAAATCGCCGGGAGGTTAGCCGATGATTACGTTGAGCTGTGGCCACGTCGGCATTCTTCCGGATTCCGAGATAAAGCTGCTATGAACCCGCTAAGCTCCGTCCTACCCGCAATTTTGGTTGAGACAAAACAGAATTTTGCGTGCGTTCCGCGTTGGCGTGGTACATTGAGAGGTTCGGACCCAGTTCGTCATATGTTTTTGAAGGACATCAGTCATTACAGCTTTATGGACATCATCGCGGTCAATGTATTTGCCCTAGGCTCTTTATGCGAGTTTATGAAAATTTAACAGTTACGAAACGATGGCGAAACCTCGGACGGCTTGTATTTTTAAGCGGAATAAAGCATTTTCAAGTTAAAGTGATTTCGGCTGTAATATGCTTCGGGAAAGCTGTCTCCTCGTAGAGAAAAGTAAAAATCCTTTCACGAAATTCAATCACATATCCAAATATCGCCATGGCACAGACAGTAAATAACTCTTTTTGGATGCCTTTTGTCAAAGTAGTAGCACTCTATGCCAGTCCGACAAATCGCCCCAAGATTACTTGCACGAGCAGTGCTGCGCGGCCTACTACAAGCAGACGTCTCGCCTGCGCCGCCTACGTCATCGACCACTTAGCGCTTTCTTCTCTTCTAACTAATCAGACGCTTCA
>JNEY01000883.1:21292-43695 GCA_020875895.1 Aphelenchus avenae
CCCCCACCCACTCGCCGAATTAATTCTTTCTTCTAGCGGAAGTGATCTGCTTTAAGGATGTCTTTGCAGTCGTGCAAGTACCATTTGCAAAAAAGGAAGCTTTGCATTACGCTAATGTAATCGTGGAAGTAATGAAAAATGCTGTATAAAGGCAGAACGAACGGTTCGTTGCAACCATTTGATAAACTTCACGCCTGCGCATAAAACATCAATGTCTTACTCCGTTTTCATGTAAAATCATTGCACCGTTTGTGGCTCGCTTGTTGGCTTTGAGGAAGAAGGGAAGAAATAAAGAGGGGTGCATCAACTTGTTTGAGTTGCCTTGTCGTTCGCCGCAAGCGATCCATTATCCGATGCAATTAGCGCCGATGTCTGACATCATTCGCTTCACTCGCCTCTCGGTTACAGCTCGCTTTCACTTGTTTGCTCGCTCACCCTTCTCACTTATTATGGATGCACATTTGATGCCCCTGCCGCCGGATATGACAACCGCAACTTTCGGGCCCCTCGTTGGATTGGAACTTGCCGGCTTATGCCCTTAACCTTTGAGTCCCAGCTTCTCTGGCTCGGCTTGGATGGACCTCCTGGCCCGTCCATAATGAGCCGCCGCCCCCACCATCTCCGGCCGTGCTGCGCCGTGCAGCGCTATCCCAGCCCGGCACACGGCGCAGACTTACTTTTTTGCATCCTCACTCCTCGGCACGTTTATTTTAGCGCCCCTTTCAGCGGAAAATTACGCCAGTTTTCGCTGTTATCTCGCGACTGCAATGGGGCAGATGTGTCCCGCAGCTAAAAACGTGCGAACGGGCCAAAGAGTGCTTTAAGACGTGTCGAATGGGCTTCTTAGAACAAGCACATTCATGTTTCGGACACATTGATGTCTAAATCGCGTCAGAAACGCACTTTTCGACACATGTCTCTACGGCCCTTCAACGCCCGAAAAACCTCGAAAAATGACGAACTTTTGGGCAACTTGTCTTCGGCAGTTTGTGCGAGTTCCATGCATATTTTAGCGAACGTTCGTTCTCTTGATTCCCGAAAGTACCTGTCTTTCCGGATAGCGTCCATTTTACTTAAATACTCCCAATCCGGGTATTCTCCAGGTGTCTTCTAGCTCGTTGTGCCGAGTTGTACGACTTTTTATAGAGAACACAGCTTCAGTTATCATTCAGTCACTCACTGCATGTGTTACAGCAGAAATCGCGTTAAAACCCGTCATGCAGTGCCCTTTTAACGCCCGAAAGTCCAGAAACTTTGAAATAAGACGAAAAACTGAGCTCACTTCGACAGTCCGTGCAACTTCATGCATATTTTAGCGAGCACTCGTTATCTTCATGCCAGAAACATCGCGGCGGCCGTCTCGGATAGCGTTTCTCCATGATTTCAAAGCTCCAAATTAGCGTACCTAATTAAACGTTCCATACTGCCTTCCTAGATAGCGTTCTTCCTCACTTAAAGGCTCCAAATTTGGGTATTCCCCAGGCGTCTTCTAGCTGTTCTTTTGCCGATTTGCACATCGGTTCATCGCAAACGGCTCGACAAGCTTCGGCCTCATTCTCTGCATGTCTCAGAGCCGAAATCCGAGGCGCCCTCATGCATAGAAAAGCAGCCGTTCTTTAGTCATGGTTTCCGGGAAACCGCGTGGCGCCGCCATCCGAGATAGCGGTGTGCTTTGCATACGCGCACACGTTAAATGAGGGTGTTTCCCGGAACATAGGTTCGTTCTTTACGAGGTGCAAGGATGGCTGAACTGAGCCTAGTCTGCGCCTGGATTCACGAAGAGTAGGCTGCAAAATCCATTCAGAATTTCGTAGCGATTTCTAAAAGGTCGCTACGGTGGAAATCCCAATGGTCCTCCGCATGTTTTTGCGAACTCGCATTCCTCTTAAGGTGAAGCGGTATTCGTCCATGTACGGCCTCAACAAGATCAAACCGCTGCCCGCACTTTCTTCTCGAATAGAGGTGGTTTTCTCCAGTCGGATGGATAGCTGAACTGAGCCATGTCTCCGCTTGTACTAACGTGGCGTAAGCTCCTAAATTTTCGCGCAGGATTTCCGAGCGATTTCGAAGCAGCCGCTGCACTGGAAATGCATGGCCGTCGCTCATTTGTGCGAACTTTACGCCCCTATTAAGTAGAAGCATTCGTTCATTCATTCATCATTTACCCATGTATGCCATCTTAACTAGAACAAATCACGGCCTTCGCTTCTTCGACAAGTACAACTCGCATATTTTTTTGCAGAATGTGAGGTATTTCTAGAAGTACGCTTCGTTGAAAACCCCGCGATCATCGCACATTCCCTCAAGCCTTGTGCCCGTCCTTGACTGATAGGATTCGCCCGTGTGTGACCTCTTAAACAGAATAAGTTGCTGCCCACACGCCCTTTGATGGGTACAAGTAGACACTCGCAAATTTCATGCGTCATTTCATAGCTTCTCCTAGAAGTCGCTTTGTTCGCACACTTCTGCGAACTTTGCACCCTGTCCTAAGGAGGAGCGTCGTTCGTACACGTATGACCTCTTAAGCAGAACAAATTAGTGCCTAGACGTTCTTCGACAAGTACAACTGGACACCGGAAGGTGACACTATGGAGCCTTCCGGTGTCTACGTACCATTTTATTGGTCTTGAATATCAAAGATCTGCGGTTTCGAACTAATTGGCGTCTTCGTGGGGTTGCCCATGTATCATCCGTCCGGGCCAGAGTGCCTTCCTTGAGTGCTTCTCAGAAGGGCAGAAACTGCTTATTTGTACGGAATTAGTTTCCATTCAACCTTTTATAGAGCGACCGTCTGCGATGCATAATTTCTATTTGCTCACGTTTTGGCTCCCATGCACTTACGCAAACCTTCCCGCGTGCCTGCACAATCCACTGCCCGGGATGGGGAAGCAGACTAGATTTTACAGCAGTTTGTAAAATGTTAACTTTTCGTCCCACTTGTGATTATGGCCAGTGGCGTGTCGGAACTTTTACACGTTTGACATTGAAATTCGAATCAGTAATCTCCGAAATACGGGACCGAAGCCACATTGCCCCCCTGGCACCGATAACAAGACACACTTGCGTGATTGCTGGAATTTTTCCGTACGGTCGTCGAGATGTACACAGACACAACTTGGCGCGATGCGTGCTTACGCGATGGTACAATTGTTGGCCATTGGAGGAGCTGTCGTGACAAGGTCTAGTCTTGTTGTGGCACATGTTTTCTTTGCCCCTGAACTTGTTGATTCTCCGGAGAATAGTGTCGGTAACGCACGGGGCGCTATTGTTCGCAGAATTTCTGCAGAATGTCCCTTGCGTGACGAAGAACGTTTTGCGGAAAAGAATGCAACGACTTGTCGGCAGTGTGCTACAGAAGTCAAGCGTCACCACAATTGACAAACGCGGGCCTACTCGATCATACCTGCCAGAGTAGGTACGCTCGCGTGACTGTGCTTTGCTCGCTGGTCGTACCAGATGTGTAACTTACGGAGAACAGCAGTTTGACTATCGTGACTCAGGCTTGACGGTTCTTTACCTATTCTAGACGTCGGTGAACGTACCGCACGCGCTCACAGTATCCTTTTATGTGTCCTTAGACCGGCGTCGTTCCTTATCACACTCTTTTCCAGCAACTATTGTCAACATGGACATGAGAGGATCCGCCAGATGTCGGATCTCGTTGCGTGCATAATCGTCTGTCCGCCGCACGGAAATGCGTTTGACATCTCGTTCATGTCCGTTTCCGATCAGACAATATTCATCGGACAATGTCACCATCGGATTGTGTGCACAGTTATCCTCAAAGTCGGACAAGCACAAAGTTCAAAAGTCGGACAAGCACAAAGTTGAACGCTGGTCTCCGATGTCCGGTCGTGTCTTCGCGTGTCAAATCTGATGCTTTTCTGAATTACGCTTAACCGACATGTTATCTTCCTCTCGATCACAGTTGGCTCCCCTTAGGACGTTCTTCTCTGATACGTGATTTTCGTTTTACCAAGCTTGAAAGCACTATCCATGATGGAGTTCCTTGTTGTTCCTCGCGCCATTGTTCGCCTAATAAGCTTATGCATGGCGCAGGAGGACGGCGACGTGGCGCGCATTGCATGACGTAGACGCTTTACTGACACGGAGAGGACGCTTGTAGGAGCGCGTAAAGACGCTCGAAAGTACATTGTATGTTGCTCGTGAATCCGTTTCTTGATTCTCCGAGCTACGAAGCAAGGTCTCGAAATAGTCGTATCGTAGCAAATTTCAAGAGGCTTTCATACCATAATAATTGGCTAACTTTTCTTACAATCATTACATAGTTCTTTTCGACCATGTTTCCCACGCCTCGGCGACTTCAGACGTCTATAAATTTCGAACTGTCTCACGCCATACTTTGTCCCACCTCGCTTTGGCGACAATTTTTCTTCGGGAACATTAGCAACTTGTCGCAGGCGGCCGCGCACGGGGAACTTCGGCGCGTGCCGCAACTTCCGTTCCCGCCGCCGAAGGCGTCGGCATTGTTTCAGACGGCACGCCGCGGGGTTAGCGGCGACTTCCGCTAGTGAGTTCCGCATAATTACAACTTCCTTCGTTGCGCATTCGACAATCCCGTCGAGGCCAAGGCGTCAGATTTTAAGGACACGATCTCGAATGATTTGCACTCGGGGCGAATCGTTCTTTTCTACCAAATTTTGGAATCTCGAGCTGCTTGACTTGGTCCCTAGGGCCGGAGAATCCTCTGACGGATGACAGCCTCAAAAGCGAAATGAAGCGCCATTCGCTCTTTGACCTTCTGTCAGAGGGATTCGCGTTTTGTCCTCAAAATTTTAGAGACTTTGTTCGAAAGAATCTTCTTCGCTAGCTGCCAGTCACTTGCATCGTCCCCCCCCCTCTTCGAGCAGAAACTTTTTGCACGCCGGGTCAAGAAGCACAACCCTGGCTTTGGGGAACTTTTCTTCTTCGTAATTAATCGTATGACTCGCTTTTGCAAAGCAATGAGTTACGCGAGCAGGTGCCTCATTCTGTAGTTGTCGCTTTCGTCGATCCCTTCTAAGGCTTCCGTGGACCGACCCTTTCCCTGACATGATAGAGAAGCCCGTAGCATGGTGTTCAGTGCTTCAAAGTTCACATGAGATGAATACTAATAGTTTTCCTACGGTCCTGTCTTCCCTGAATCCATTAAATTTGACTATAAGTCGGGCTTGGCAGCAAACGCCAGAGAAGCCACATTTTTACCCGTCTTAAGGTGGTATCTAAGCGGATCTCCTGTAGTTTTGGTGAAACCAATCGTGGTCCCATTGACCGAGTCGCGGTCCCATTACAAACAGGAAAATTAATCTTTCAATAATCATCAACGATAGTTAACGGGATACTTGGTCGTCTCGTTAATGTGGGGTCATACTGTCAAAAAAATGTCGTTACGTACTAATTACCACATTAGAGCGGAACAAAGCCTCAGGCGCTTAATGCGACCAGAAGTGACTTCGGCCATAACCTGGCAATAGTCATATGCCTGTGGAAAAGCCGCTCCACTTACGTTCGGCTAATAGCTCCGGTCGTTTAGCGGTTATTGCGGTGTTGACCGGAATCTTAAGCAAGTCCAGACAGGAATCTTAGGTCATTTGCCGTCCTACCTTGGCGATTAGAACCTCTTTGCAGCGTAACTTGTGATCTTCTCTCTGCCAAACAGGGCTTTGAACAACGTGTTGACAGGCAGGTTCGGTCTTCTTCGTCCTTCTCGGCACATGTTGTTGCTGTTTTGAGTGTACAAGGCCGAATGATAGGCGTTATCGGCAATACAAAGTCTCAGGCAATATGCATTTTTGTGTGCAGAAATTTCGAGTAACATGCGTATTGCCTCCCTTTTCTTGTTGCCGATAACGTAGACATCTGTTGTTATGTCTGTTTATTACAACGTCCGCCATCGTATACGCGTCTCTAAGGTCGCGCACGCAATAGATCCCCTTTCCAAAGCTCTTGACGTTTGAAAACAACTCGCGTTCTTATAAAATCTCTGTTGGTTGGTCTTGGAACGGTTTCCACATGCGTCACACTCTGCACGCGACGTTAGTGCTATTGCCACGGTAGGCAGTGCTATCAGAAACGTTCCCGCTTTGCAGTGCGACTTTGCAACTTCCCACGCACGAATACTTAAGAAGAGCGATGAGCTGTGCTTGGTCACTAATAGTGACGAGAGAACGTTCCCTTACGTAGTAGACGTTCTCCCACACTGCATTGGATTGTCTCTTTTATCCCTTGTCTTAATGGACCTTTAAGAGTGCCCGAGACAATTAGTCTTCATCGCGCCATTTGTTTATGATTAAGCCGGTTATCCGGAAGTTTCCTCCGTCCCCTGTTCAGAGATCCATTGGCACAGGGAGTCAACCTATTGTCTTCTGCAATCGTTGCGCTTTACGGCAGGAATGAGCCAAAAACCGTAGCTTTTTTCTATGCAAGTTTGTTACAAGATCCACTATCACGCAAATCCCCGCACGCAACAGATCCTCTACGCAGCGATCTAGACTTCTGAAAGCAACCATGTTTTCCTTAACGATGTTGTTAAACTGTGCTCGGTGTCGCGTAGGACTCCCTTTAGTTCAGATTCGCGATGGTGCGCAGCCTCCGCCCATGCTTACGCTTAGGCTTGGGCCGTTGCGTATTGCTTAGGCTTATACTTAAGAATTGCTCTTATGCTCATTGCAAACGCTTGTATGGATCTTCAGGAGCGCCTGAGACAGTTAGCTTTCATTCCGCTCTTTAGTTCATGACCCGCTTATCCGGCAGTAACGTACGTGCACCGTTCATGGGTTCACAGGTCAGAAGAGCAGCTTATTGTTCCCTGCAAATCGGCGCCGTTCACGTCAAGAATGGTCCAAAATCTGTGACTTCATTTTTTTTCTGAACTCCTCCAAATCTGCCTCATTCTCGACCATTCCGGGTATGATTCAGGCTTACCACACGCGCCACGCAATCCTGTTTATTGGCCGCGCCTTCATTTTCGTTAATTACACAAAACCCACAACAAGAACCAATTTGGCGCTGTCTGTCGGTAACCACATGCGGCGCATAGTAAGCACTTCTAAGAATAATCTTAATCCGGCGCCGCCTGGAGGCATGGCAATAAAACCCAGGCGTGGCTCAAGACGTATAAGCAGCTTGCTTTCGTTTGATGATATCCGATGGTAATCCTGGTGCACTGTCTCGGCGAGAACCATGAGCATCCATCCACCTACGTCTCTCCGGACGACCCGGAAGTCCAGAATGTGACTTTGCGCCAGTAATGTTGCAAAACGACGCGCATTAATATGCAACATCGCTGGCCATTTCGCCGCGGCCCCTCGTCACCCTGGCCTTGTTGGAGACCATTGGTTTAGTCGCGCTATAACGTCATCCAAGGACTCGTCTTTGGCCGGTTTAGATCAGTCGGCCCAGTTGGGTTTAAGCGGAGCTTATCTTTGCCTTTTAAAGCATTGCCGATGCCATACTGTGCTTTCTTACATCAAATTCCTAACTACTTTCCGTTCCGGAAGCGCACTGTCTAGAACTTGAGTCTCTTAGAGCGTTACTTGAGCGATGCCGACACGTGAAGAGCAAATGCCGCTGCCGGCTTGGACCCTGCTTAACCTCAGATGGACTCTTGATATAGCGTCCACAAGCCCAAAAAGTTCATTTTCTCAGTAAGACCTTCGTTCTACTAGCCGGTTTTCGTTCATACTTTTAGCCGAAGCCCCATACGAACAAGCAAAGCGCAAAATAAGCGAACCCCGAAGACGAAGTGCGACATTAAGCAGCTTCGAGAAGGTGCTTTGACGCTGTTCCGCTTAGCCCCCCAAGAGGGCACCATGCAAACAAATTGGCAGAATAGTTGGATCTTGACCGCGTTACTGTCATTCACGCGTGGCTTCGTCAGCGAGAGTACCTAATTTGCTTCAAATGCTTTTAAACCGGTCCACTTGGCCGCCAAGAGTGCAACAAACAAGCGAATTAGTGGAAGTGTTCAATGTTGATCGTATTGTTTGTAGTCCTGTATGGCTTCGTGTATTTTGCTCTAAAGGTGGTGCTATTAAACCGTCCACCTTGGCCGACAAAAGTGCACAAACTGACGAAATTTAATTGAGCAGTTTAATCCGTGTCCGTGGTCTTCATGCCTCTTTTTGGCTTCTTTAGAGCACTATTAATTTGCTCGTAACTAGGCTAACGCCAGCTAGTCTTGTTAGGTTCTTGCCAGGGCCTAGCGTCCATAAGACATTAAAAGCTAGTGACGATGCTGACTGCGCTAGTACCTTTTTTCTGAGTCCAAGTCCAAAAAGTTCGTCCCTGCTTCCTCTTGGGTCCTTGCGCTTCCCAGAACTCGACTCCAGTTTCGTTTGCAAGCGTGGACTTAAATTTTCACTACTTTCGACTTAGCACGAGAGTTTCATACGGCATTAACCCATTTCCTGTTTGCAAGCATAAGTCCGGAACCGGACGAGAGTCTGGTAAATACCACCTTCGCCATCACTCAAGGGTTCTTACGGGGGCGATGCGTGTCAGGCTGCGTTTAGCCTTCTTTGCCACCGTTTGAGCCTGAGCTTTACTCAGACGTTTTAGAACATGTCCGCGACTGACGGCGAAGAAGAGTGTCTGAACTTCGTCGAGCAGCTGCCCGACCCGACCAACTCCCCGGTAGCGGTCGTCATTTTCACGATCGTCTACGTCAATATCTTCGTTCTCGGGCTCGTCGGAAACCTTTCGATTGTAAGTTTAGGCTCCTTAAAGTTCTCGAAACGTTCTAAGACGGCTAGCAGGAGCCTAAATTGGTCCGTTGTAAGGAGTCACGCTTTCTCATTTTCTAAAAGCAGCAACAACCTCACGCAACGCCATTCAGATTTGGCTAACCCTGCGGTACGCGTACCTTCGAACGGTGCAGAACATCTTCATCCTGAACCTGGCGATTAGCGACGTCATCGTGTGCCTTCTCTCGCTGCCCTTCACGCCCGTCACGAACATCTACAAGAACTGGCTCTTCGGGCCCGCCATATGCCATCTATTGCCGTTTGTTCAGGTGCGGATTATGTTCTAGAGCCTCCCCTCATTTTACTTGTTTATTTTTTATTTTTAAAATAATTTAATTTTTTCCTTTCCCTCATTCTTCTTTAAAATGTTTTCTAGAGTCTATTTTGTAAAGTCTGAGTTTAGGCCGTTTCCGTCTTCGTCTCGACGTTCAGCCTGTCGGCGATCGCCGTCGATCGGTACTGCCTCGTGACGAAGCCGCACGCGAAGCCGTTGTCCCTTCGTAGCGCCACCGTCATCGCAGTGATCCTGTGGGTTCTCTCCGTGGTCGTCTCTCTGCCGTACGGCTACTACATGACGCTCGAAGAGTACCCGGGCTATTGCGGAGAGGTAAGACTAAAACAGTGACGCCCAAAAGTCCACGTACGCTTTTTTCCTGCCGCATTGCGGTGCTTGAATAGGTCTAAGATTGCCGCGGAAATTGGGTTTTTCCTTCTTTCTTATCGAGCGGGCCACATGCCTTAGTGCGGACGTGATCTTTCTCGAGTGGGCGCGGGACCGGCAATCCGGCAATTACGGAAACTCGATTACCCTTTCGGAGATCCTCGAAGAGCTAATCGGAATAAATGGACCGGAGGGGTTCCAGAGAATGCATCAAAAAGATTGCCGGGCAAAAATCGGATGCAAACTAACATAAACAGGAAAAAACGACAAACAGAAGAAAAAAAGCTAGCGAAAAAGTTCCTTTTAGAATTATCACGAAAAATTGGCTTCTTTTTAGTTCTGCTCGGAACACTGGCCGACCCAGCCCGTCCGACGCATCTACACCTTCATCGCACTAACGGTGCAGTTCTTGATCCCCTTCGTAACGATGACCTTCTGCTACTCGTCGATCTTCGCTCGACTTAAAGAGCGAGCGGATTCGAAGCTGAAGAAGATCAACGAGCGCAAGGAACTCCTCTCGACGCGGTCCCTGGCTGGCGACGAGAAGCTTGAGGTATGCAAGCCTGGCTTCACTGAAAAGATGTTCGCTTCAACTTTGAGGTCGAATACCTTTATGGGATTACGTGAGATAAGCCCTTTAGAGGCCTAGATCTAGCAAACACTGGTTTAGGCTTTAGGTTTATGTTTCAGTATTTATGCAATAGGCTTACACTTAGCGCCTTCGAGCGAAAGGCTAAGGTACGCTCAGTGAAGTTAGGCTTACATGAAATGGAGGCCTCTAAACTTATACTTTGCGTCAGCATAAGTACTAGCATAGACCCAACGTATTCTAGCACAACTTCTTTGGACAGTGTGTTCATCCTGAGTCTTTAGATGTCCGAAACCTTCCCGGTGGACGAGAAACGTCGTGCTCAGTTGCTCGCTCGTCAACGTCGCACGACCACCATCCTCGCCTCGATGGTCCTCATTTTCGGCCTGACCTGGCTGCCGCAGAACGTCGTCAGCCTCATCATCGAATACGACGAGAGCGCCCTGCAGTCCGGCCCCGTCAACTACACCTACCTCGTCTCGCTGATCGTGCACAGCATTGCGATGACGACGAACGTCGCGAATCCGATCCTCTACGCGTGGCTCAACCCGCAGTTCAAGGCGCTCTTCCTGCAGATGATCACGCGTTCGAAGAAGAGCCTCTCCCCGCAGAGGAGCCTGAACGGATACACGACGCTCAAGCGGCCCTCGGTGGCGCAGGTAAGCATGGATTTAGAGGCTAAATTGAATCGAACCCCCAGATCCGAGTATCGAACCCGTTTCCGGCGCCCACTACTCCATTTATATAGGTTTATATTAACGTTGTTTCGGTCAAAGCGGTAACCATTTTTAACGAAATATTTTTAAAACATGACTCAAATTTCACCTCACACCAAGGTCTTCGCCAGCTTTTATAGGCGTCAGTCAACCGAAAAAAATACTTCTTAGACACATTATTCGCATACAAAAGGGACCCTGATCATCTAATATTGAAACCTCCGGAAATTCTTAGCCAGGGGCTTCTTAGCATTGATGGTCATGATCTTTTTCAGGTTAACATCGTGAAGGAGCCGGGCGACGTTCACGTCTAGCCATCGTCGTGCTCGACATCGACCAGACTCTGGGCCGATTCACTGCTTGAGTGACGAACGTTGGACGTTCATGAACTGGATCGGCGCTGTGCGACCATCCATGCGGAGCTTTAACACTTGCTTAGCAGCAGACAGCTTTAACCTAGTGCCTGTATCGTACCATTCTAGCCTCTATCGTTTCACTTGCTTCCGCCCACCCTGTTTCCTCTTGCGGGTTCTCTCAGTGCTCATTCGTACATGCAGTCCAATGTGCGAGAAATAAATATATAAACGATGGAATCTTGGGGATATAAGCCTCGGCATTCGGGAAATCGTGATCCGGCTTTGACGCGAAATATCATTAGACAGGAATATACGGGAAACAATGGCGTCACACATCGACACAATGCCGGTAGAGCTTTATTAAATCACACAGATTTTGGCTGTCTAGCGAAAAAGGGGATTCCATATCCTTGCCATGATGGTAAGCCGGAGACGCTTCAGGGTTAGTAGCCACTGCGCTTAAGATCTGGAAGACCGGCAACTGGCGTGCTTTCGATGCCGCACTCGTTCTTGCCGCGCAGGATTTTGAAGATCCCATTTAAACCCTGAAATAATGGCAATAAATTGATGATTTTTGATCGGTCATAGAAGGCGTCTGCATGCTGTAAACGCACCCAGTCAGCGTTCCAGGAGTTGGCGATAGTCCAGTACGGAACGCCATTTTCCTCGCCCCATCCGATAAGCCTAACCGCGTGAGCGCCTGCCAAAGCTCCAGCTCTATGCTAAAACATTGCTACATCGTTGATAGCTTTAATTTGACGCACGGAGTAAACACCGCCGTAATAGTAGAACCAGTCCATGTAGACTTGGAATCCCACTTCAAGCGGACCGTTCGTGTACAGCTCCTTTTGAATGGCCTCCACGGTGCTGTCGACGGAGTAAGCCTTGAGTCCTAAACCAGGGCGTATCGAACCAAACGCTCTTTCAGAAACCCAGGCAACGAGCTCTCACCATAGTGCTTGTCCTGGTCGTAGGTCTTCGTATTGTAGGAATCTTGGCATTTCTTCTCACACTTCGGAGTGGGATACCGTTTTTGCGGGCACCTTGGGTAATGCGTGACGTTGACATGATCGTCGTGCTCGCACGGTGCGAACGGGTACGGGCGGCAGCCCTCCTTTGCGGTGTAGTTTGAGCCCGTGACGATGCCGTCGGTTACCCAGTACTGCCAAGCAGGGAGGAGCTCGTGTGCGCCATTGCAGCCATTGGCGCCGGAGAAACAAGTCATGAGATCGTCCGCTGACAAGGAGACCTAAGAGAACCTTTAAATGAGGGATGATGCGTTCATCTCCCGTTTTATGTGAAGTTGTCCTCAACTAAAATGGTTCGGTGTCTTGCCTACCTCTAGGTTTTTGTGCATTGCTGATTTTTGGCTAATTGAAGCTTAAACGGATTTCAACTTATTTCTACATTTTTATTTTTGGGGGATGCTCCGACCCTCGAAAAAGTAAGACATGACACGGGTCGTTATGATCGCCTCGTACCTGAACGGTTCCGTTGCTAGCAATGCAGATCCGATCGGACATGGACTCCACAGCTCCGAACGCCCAGCAGCTTCCGCATGCGGCCTGATCGCGAATGTTTCCGACCTCGGCTATGCAGTCCGGCCATTTGGTTCGAGCGTCGAACTCCTTCGGCAGATCGATCTCGAGTGCGAGTGACGCCGCACGTTCTTTCGACTTTAGGGCTGGCTTGCTGAAGTCACGCTTCAGGCCTAGCATGCTCTTTAGCTGGTCGACGTTGACGGGAGTGTACCGGGCCTAAATTTCTATGTTTGACCAGTTGGTCGACGGTCGAGATAGGACCTGTCAACGATTCAAATCAGTTTGATTCCGCCGAACACGGTATCGGGTTCTAACCAGTTGTGGACGATAGCGAATACGGGTCCAACTTACTACACACCGATCCTTCGAACGGTGGGACCGCCTGCCTCGTGCCGTTGAGCAGAGGTCGGAATGCCCGAGGTTTTTTATGGCAAATAGGAGCAATAATTAAACGGTCCTCTTCTGACTTTAAATACTGCTCTTAATAGCTATAAAGTAGAGATCGACATTGACCACCCGTACCGTAGCCGTACTGACCCCTCCCGTACCGTAGCCGTACCTGTTTTTTACTACTACGGCCCGTAAAAAGGCTGAAATTGTAGCCGTACTGTAAAGCCGTACTGACCGACCACCCCCGTACCGTAGCCGTCCCCGTATTTTACGGCTACGGGTACGGCCCGTAGTATGTTACGGGTGTTGATCTGTACTGTAAACCCTTATAACGAAAAAGCGTAAACAACGCAGTGCACAAAAGAAGGGGAAAGGAGAAATTTTGCCCAGAGACCGGTTCGGTTGCAACCGGCGAAAAGCCCGACGGTTTGGTCCAGGTTCCAGAGAGCGAAGACCTCATTAGACAATAAATTTAGATAACAATAACAATGCAGGGTACATGTATGAAACTGGGGAGACAAGGTGATGGGGGAGCCGCCAAAAGTTGGTTCCCCTATAATGAACCGACGCTTTCAAGATTTACATGTGAATGCATTTATGGGTGAAGCCAAGAGACGATGCCCCGCATAACTTCGTTTGGCTGCTTGGCTCCCCCTATTTCATACATGTGCCCAACATAGCCATAACCAACAAACTCACCGTCCATTGGTGCTGATGGCTGTTGACATAGTCCACTAGTGCCTCACCCGTCAGCTTCTCCGAGCTGCGTAAATAGGTGCTGTCCTTCCGTGCAGCAGCCAGTGCTGCTCGAGCAAGGGTTAAGAGAAGCAGGTGCTTCAACATCTAAAGTCGTGTTCTCAGAACCAACGGAACTAAGCATTGGAACCTGGGCCGTTTTTCATGCAGTAATCTCAAAAAGCCGTACCATTCCCGATGGAATCGGCACGTAACAGTATGGCTATGAGGAAAACGATTCTATCCGAGCCATTCCGTATTCTCCTTCATTTACCAGAGCAGGAGAACAAGGTACGGAACGAGCTTACCTTATTGCTGAGAAGAACGCTCCCAGTAGCTCCGGAGGGGAAGATAACTGATGCATATGCAGCGTTACCGCCGCTTAAAAAGCCTTGTGAGCCCGTCCCTTCACATCACTTTGAGGAGTACGTAACGACAAAGGAATGTAGCAATAAATCATGTCATGATAATACGTTGTAAAGGAGAGGCGATCGTTGGTGCGAAGGAGGGCGAATCACCCTGTTTACATCGAGGCTGATCGTCACTAACAGCGGCATATTTGTCATTTAAGAACTGGACCATTAGAACCACGGGCCGTTACGTAACGACGTTCCCGTGCCATGACTCGCGCTACGCGTCAGTTCACAAACGTAGCCTGCAAAATTGATATCGGAGCGGATGCCTTAGCGATCTTTGTCCATGACGCTCATGAGCCGTCGTCGAAGGCTTATTCGTCATTTCCATTTAGGTGACTCGATGAGCCTTGTAAAACAGGGAATACCAGTTGCTTATGTAAAGCCGTTTGGCGTCAAATACCGAGTCACATCCAAATCATGGGCTGCGGCTGCATGATTTATCGTTAATGCGACGTTTGGTTATTAACGGTTGCTAATTCGCAATGCAAATGAATGGATACTGAAAAGCATATGGAAAACGTAACTTACACTATGGTCACAATGCAATCCTTGGTCCGTGTCCGTGATCCGTGTCCGTGATCCGTGCACGGACGCCAATGTGACCACCTACGTCCGCGACGGGCATTTTTCACGGACTCCGTGCACGGATTCCGTGCAATTTGCCTCCGTGCACGGAATCCTTGATCCGTGCACGGATCACCGAAAACGTGTATGTGGTCACAATACACACCCGTGGTCTGCGTCCGTGAGCATCGTTTTTATCCTTGGTAAATTCTCTAAAGACTACCCATGTATCTTGCAGAGAAGACATTCACTAGAAAAGCGTAGTATTTACTGACGACGCAGTACAAAGAAAATCAGCAGATTTCGGCCAAAAATGACAATAATATGGGCATTTTCGCAAGTATTTTTAAAGTTTTCAACCCAGTTTTTGATGTCTACAGGAGTGATGCCCTGGGAATCATCGGAGACATGTTCCTGACGCCCGGCTGACATCTACTGCATGATTTCGATGCGATAAACATACGTTCACCATGGTACAAAGACTTGGCACTCGATTTTTATGTAGCATCACGGACGTCCTTGATCCGTGCATTTAGAATTTTTCTAAATGCACGGATGCACGAATCCGTCACTTTTTTCACGGATCACTGACGAAAACCACGGATCGCGGACGTCCGTCACGGACGTCCGTGCACGGGTCCGTGCACGGACGTCATTGTGATCATAGTATTATTGCTGTAACAAGAGACGTGACCTATGCTACTTTCGTCATAAATTTTCGGTTTGTAGCGATTCGTCAAATGCCAGCCACTGGATATCTCCATATGGGATCAGCAGTGAAATGAAATCATCCGTGAACAACCGCAATTCAAAGAACGCATGGCTCAAACCACAGTTCAAGGCGCTCTTCCTACAGATGATCACGCGCTAAACGAAGAGCCTCTCGTCGCAGAGGAGTATGAACGGATGCACGACGCTCAAGCGGTCTGCCATGGCGCGCATTAGCGCGTGGGCCATTAAATCATAGTTTTGCGACCTGTATGCAGCAGTTCGCGCGGCTAAGCGGACGTGGGTATGACCTTGTACTAGGAATGAACCCCATACCCAGCGCCGAGCACTCCTTGTGCACATGGTTTATGCCAATTTTTCCTGCGGGAAAAGTCGCGAGATTTTTTCGTAAAAACAACGTTGGACCTCTTGGTCTCACTTGGGCCCTTCCAGAACTACGGGAAGGGCTTCGTAACAATATGACAAATGATCTTTTCCGGGTAGCATAGTGAAGGAGCCGGCCGACGTCGACGTATAGCTGGCGTACGCGGCATCGACGAGATTCGGAACCGAATGCTCATCGCCCATAAACTCGATCGTCGGCTTTAACACTTGCTTACAGCAGGCAGCTTTAACCGGTGCCTGTACCGTGTCGTTCTAGCTTCCATCGTTTCACTTTTCACTTACGTCCGCCCACCATGTTTCCTGTTGCGGTTCTCTAAGTGCTCATTCTTGCATGCCGTCGAATGTGCGAAATGCACGCGACAAGGTATTTTTGAAATATAAACAACGGCACGTCGGCCTAATCTACGTCGGCAGAGAGAATTAGGTTCAGTGGGTCGGTTATGTTCAATACTTTTCTGGTTTCCAGAGCATTAACTGTGACTTCGCATGTGGATAACCGGATTAGACCCTTGCCATCAAGACACATGCTATGTTGAACCGACGAAGTTCCTGCGTAAGTCGGTCAGGTTCAGTCGAGTTGTAAGGCAATAAACCAGGCAGGACGTCCCTTAAATAGAGAAAACGTCTACTAACTGCCAACCGAAGACCATCTCTCCGACGCGTCATCAAATCGGTTGGGCACAACCAAGGCAGTAGGGGCGGACCGCAATCGGAATCCGCATAGGTAATCGAAACTGGCAATATTACTGGAACCGGTAATTTTTGGATCTGGGAAATCGGGATCGGTCCTATACCACCGATATTCCTGTCGACCGTTTTCTCGGGCGCAGGCTGCACTCAGTATGGCCACAAATACCTCTACAAACCCTATTCCTACAGCGAATTAGCGGGCAACTTTGTACAGCAGCGCTCCGAATTGGTCGAAGGAGAACCTCGTCTCGTTGATTCCTAGTCACCCAGTTCCATGCGTTTTATTTGTCTCGTTTTCCCCTGGCATCCCCAATGGTTTTATCGGTGCTGACACTCCCGTATCCGCTCAATACGTAGCGGTGCCGAGGTCCGGGAAGGTGCACATTGCACAAAGTACGACCTGGAGTTCACTCTCGAATTGAACTCGCACAAACATACGCGCTTTTCAACGAGGCAGCGAGGCTAATCCGTCGACGTTCTGGCTGCCTCGGTTTTTGGTGCTGGGCAAACAACGTCCCAACACGTTCCATTTGACTTTCGACAATCGATCGGCAGACGTCGCGTATTATTCAGCTCATTTTTTTGCTTAACAGTCCGTTTTCTATACCTAAAATCCGCGTCATTATATCCACTAATGCGTTCTCAACCGTCTACATCACCGACGCTGTCAGTGGCCCGACGGTCAGTAGCCACTGGGTGGCTCACAAATGTCGGCGAGTGCGCAATTTGCGGGGGTCCGGCGGTTCACAGGCACTTTGGCGGTGCACTGAGCTGCAATTCGTGCTGCGCCTTCTTTAGACGGTAAGTGAATAAGGGGCGTCCCGGAATTCAGACACTCAGAATTCCTTGGGTTTTCCATTCATAATTGCGGAGTAAATGTCCGATTTCAGATATTTAGCAAAGGGCAATAGCCTATAGGCAATCATGAGACAAAATGGCTAGCCGCTATGCGCTGTTAGAGCAGATTTTCACAACATTCGCAAAATATTTCCTGAAATTATTCTTGTATCAACGGCGGCGGGCATTTTTAAGCAAGCTCAACAGAAATTCATCAGAAATTCCGAAACCAGGATTCCGAGTCGTGCAGTTCTCTGTGCAAACAAGAAGATCTAATTCACAAATTAGATTGAAACTAGAACCATTTCCGCACTTTAAACTGAATGGTAAGCAGCGCTGTGCAACGGGCCTTCCAGTCGAGGCCCGACAGCCCGCGGGCCTTAAGATCGAGGCCCGGCCCGCCCGGGGCCCGGTGGCGGCCCGGGCCGGGCCTTGACTTCTTAGGCCATACACGAAAAATCCCCGTGGTCCCCCTTTGGTACTTTCCATAGGCTAAAGTGTTACCCCTTATAATGAGTTTAAGATGCAACATTCGAGTATTTTCACCTAAAATAGCTTGCCGCAGGCACCGTCAGAGCGACTTATTGACTAATTTACCAAAAATGTAGTGAAAATTTTTTCAAAATGTGGCAGTTTTTGACCCCTGAGCCGGGCATAAAACGGGCCGGGCCGGGCCGGGCCTACCCCAGGCCCGGCTGGTTCTGCGAAATCGAGGCCCGGTTGCACAGGGTTGATGGTAAGCTGCCCACAACGAGACGACGCTCTTTAGAACTGTTGCCATGAACATGATCTACATATGCAAGTGGGGCAAGAACTGTGAGCTAAGATTCGGTGAGTTGTACATGCGCGGCAGAGAAGTGGGCAAACCCCTTTTTGCAGATTCGTCAAGGCGCATGTGCAAGTACTGCCGGTTTCGGAAATGCCTCCTCTCAGGACTGCAGATTGAAGGTAACTCGGACGGTTAGACGTCCGCTGGCACCACTCATTCAGCCGTTACCGCCGTACGCCGTGAGAGACTGCCAATCACTGCCGACACGACGCTGAAGCGGATTCTTCTGAGCCGAAACGCAATTTTCGTCAATCGGTTTCAAGCGATTAGCGCAGTCTATGGCGGTCAAGAGGTCAGTAGGTGGTTTGCCTACACTGTCCCCGCTTTAGGCGTCTGAATTTCGTTTTGTTCAGAAGATTCGTGATGTGGCAAATCGTCAAATGGACGTGGCCTCCGGCAAAATGTCCCTTCGCGCGGAGTTCATAGTTATCTGCAAGTTCCTCAAAGAATCGGGTGTAGCTGAACACTTCGACGGTAACGCGGACCGAATTTGCGTAAGTCCAAAGAATTTGTATGGTTCCATATTTTGGGCTACACACCCTTTCATTCCCGCTTGCGACATTCACAACAGCCTGCGAGGTCCTTTCCGCTTGTTCTTCCCACTCGTGGTAATTGTGCGTGATGAAAGCTCGGCACTTGGCACTTGGTACCGTACGCCATGCCGTACTGACCCCTCCCGTACCGTACCCCGTACCGTACAGTACGGTAGTGCAGTAAGGCCATAGTACGGTACGATACGGCTCCGGTAGGGCACGTACTCATTATAAAGTAGGTACTGGAAAATCAAAGCCGTACCGTCTGCGGAAACAGATCAGTTCGCCGTTCGAACATGACATGCTGCTTTGTGTTCCGAACAGGGATTGCGTACTGGGCGAAGTTTGAACAAGTCAGGGCATGGCTTCCTACGCTTTTGCCCTGCCAGTATTGGACTTCCTACTTGACATGTACTGCCTGGTTTTCTGACCTTACCTCTCAGCCTCGTACCACAGCGTAGTTGTCCATTAGACATCTTTTTAGTACAGCATTGCCTGCCGGTTTCTCTACACGTGGATTCTGCTGGAACAAGCGCTCAGCACGGTCCGAAACTCCGGCCATCGGAGCGGTCGGTTGTTCTTTCCCGACGATAGCTATGCGGTGGTTAGCGAAGACGGCCTCGAGAGCGTCTATGCGACGGAGCCGACGCTCACCGACTATCGCCATGTGTCCAGGTGAGAAGTGCCCACTCTTCCGCGTACACAGACGTATGTTAAGGCACGGGATGGACTACTACACCGAAGCACTGAGGGTCACCACAAAGCTACTGAATGCGCGTATCGACGACTCGGAACTCGCTGTGTTGACGGTGGTGCTGCTTGACATCTCCAGTAAGTTAGTCAGTTTAAAATAAGAGAGCGGTGTACCCCTTTCCGTGCCGTAAAGCATAAGCACGGCCGTTGATCCACCCGTAGGTAACCATAAAATGGCCGAAAAATGGGCCCTAATTTTGGCTAGATAAATACCATCCGCGTTTTCTATTTGCACAGCTACGGTACTCCGTACCGTACAAACAACCCATACGGTACGGTACGGCAATAAGGGCCGTAATACGGTACAGTACGGTTCGTACCGATAGTACGGCAGTACGGTACGGTACCGCCGACAGGGACCCAAATACTCTCTAGCCGGCCGGACCGCACGAGTTGTCCTGGGGCCCGCAATAAAGACGTTCCTAGTCACAACTACAGTCTACCCTTGCATTCAGCTCGTAAACTCGTCTGGCACGGTGAGAACCCCATCGCGCCGTTAATGACGGCAGCTTTCCGCAATTTGGCGCAGCATTGCGCGGAGAACTACAAGGATTACGCCGTCCGGCTTGACCACCTCATTCAGTTGGCTCATGATTTTGAGGTATTATCGGAAACCAAACAAATGGTTGAGCTATTTGAGGTTTAGAGACTCCGGCACATGTACGACGAGCACAACGCGGTCATGCGGTTGTACGGGAAACAAACAGTGCAATCCGAGATCGAAGCTAAACTGCAGACGCTAACTTCCATTGGCAATATTTGCTCGCTTACAGCCCAATAAACCCAGTGTTACATAGATTTCGTGTTCACTTTTAGTTCGGTCGATAGTCGAGCTTGGATGGTTTTCTGTACGAGTTTGAGCGAACTCGAGTTTTAATAGAAGACCATGCGCTGAATTACCCAGAGTTATACTTAGGATACGAAGGCTTACCATTCTCCCACTTAGCAGTCCTTTTCGGGGCACCGTTTGGCTAAGTTAAGTATCACGCTTGGGCTTACTGCTTGCTTACCTCTTAGCAAAATCCCTTACACGAAAAAACACGATCGAAAACAAGATCAACTTTCCCATTATGGCTTCGAAAATACCGAAAACGAATACGAATTTATGCTGTGGCCTAAACGCCGCACATTTTTTTGGCTCCATGTTATATCCCCCACACATAAACCCCCCCCAACAATACTTTAATCTGCCTATCGTGTTATGCTTTCCAAGAAGCAACCTCCTACGGTGCTACGAAGTACTAGGTATACGAAACTTTTGGCACATGACACGAGCGATTTAGTTCATATTGATGACATGACTACAACAATGTGATCTGACCTATAAGGACTAAATCATTGGCGAACAGGACGATGTGATGTCGTATCACGAGTCGTCGTCCTTTGGACCCCGAGTGATCCGCACGTCGCTGTAGCACGTTTGAATCGCTTTAACTTTGAGAAATTCGCCACACGAGTTCTCCAGAGAGGCTTTTTTGACCTTGTATGACTCGAACCTTTCTGCCCCGGCATAAAATACGTACTGCTGCGGCGACGTGGCTTCCATGAACCTCTGAAAGCAATATATGCCCGTCATGTCACCCAAGTCTACCGCACTTTTTGCCTTTTTAATCAGGGGTCTCAAAACCTCCCGGAATTCCGGGGGTACCCCCGGATTTTGACCGTATGCCCCGGATTTTCATAGGTAAAGTCCGGGGGTTAAATTCAGCTTTTTTGCCTCTGATTTAAATTAAGTTAAGCTAATTAATTGATTAGTTTAAGCTAATTAATTTATTAATTAAATTAAATTAAATTAATAAAGCTTAAAGCGTTTAGGAAACAGCTAGATTGATACTCCCGGATTTACCCCCGGAATTTCACCTGCCGGGCCCGGAATCGCGGTTTTGGAGTTGAGAGCCCTGTTTTTAATGCCTTTAACGTGTCACTTAAGTTCGATCAAAATAATCAGCTGCGCGCGCGCTTGGAGAGAATTTTATGTTTATTAGGCAATAATTCGCCCAAAAATGATAAGTTAGACCTCAGTCAGCCCGGCACAGGCGACGCCATAACTTTGTTCGGAGCTTAAGAAGCGAAATTTGGATGGCAGCTTGGCCAAAAATCGTCAAAAAGCCGTGAGAAATTTGCCTTGACTCGCACTTACCCTTTGCTGACCGGTCGGTGAGGGAGGGGCTTCCGGTCATCTTCCCTACACGCCTAACAGTAGTAATGAAGGGGAAGGGAGAAACTCCCGGCGGGGTAAACATACTCAGAGACGACTCAAAGTCGCATAAAAAGGGGCTTTACAGCCGCGAATAAGGCTGACAATGGCGTGCAATGCATTATTTACCCATTTAGACTTAAACTTTAAACTTAGAAATGACGTTCCGTTTCGTTCCGTGCCGTTTTGCGGTTGAAACATAGTTATCCGTTGCATCCTCCCTGCCCCGTGCCGTCTCCGTTCCCAGCCCCAGTGCTGGGCTACGTGCCGTGCCAGGACGGGTCGTGGCACGGAACGGCCTCCCGATGGCACGGGTCGGAACAAGATCATCAAAAATTCGAAATTATGGAACACTTTAGGTAGTAGTTCGGGCTGACTGAACGGCAGGCGCACCGGTGGGACTCATGCTATCTATGAGCAGTAGTGCCGGTGGCCCTTTCACAGTTCCCTCGTAACGTTATGCCCCTCTATTTGCCGTGAAACAAACCTGTTTGAGTATTTCTACCAGCTTGAATGAGTCAAGCTCGTCCTCGCCGCAGAATTGCCACCCGATTTCCATGTTTCTGGGTTGCCCGTTCCCGGAGTGAAGCCACTCCGCTACCAGTTCAGCGTCGCAGGGCGGCCTAAGCATAGCGTAAAACGCGTATCCCCGCGATCGACGTCATACATATCCACCAGTAAAAGGCAGCTGGCCTGCTTGACGGTGCTTGTGTTGAAAAATGCGGCTAGTGAAGTTAGT
>JNEY01000884.1:17842-29565 GCA_020875895.1 Aphelenchus avenae
CGCTTCATGGAGAACTCTCCCGTGGATGTTTTTTCCTGCTCACTGTTCGTCAAGCTTGTTGACGGACAACACTTAACTTTCCGTCATGAACAAGTTCTGCGAGACAAAACGCAGACCAAAGTGCAGATGAAGACGTAACTGCAATATGCAAAGACTAACCTTAGTTTCTGAGCAAGCATTAAGTCACCGACGCACAGACTACTTCGAGCGCTCGGTTATCCACTGTGGCTTACAAAACGCTACATAGACGAAAGTGCCCGCGAAAGAATTTTCACCTTAGCATACTAGCTTTGCTAGAGCTGCCCTCTTGTTCCTTCTTATACCTTAGGTATTGCACCACCCTTAACCTTGGGTCTCTCCCTCTAAATGGCTGCGTCGAAGCGCAGGCGACGAAAGAGTCCCGATATTAGAGCTCTGAAGTACCTATCTGGCAGTCGAAGCAGGTGACTTTAGCTTCATCGAAGGCTCAAGACCAAAGACTCCTTCAAACGACGGCAGACGAGATAATGGATTAAGCAAAACGGTGAGGCACTTAGTACGTTATCCCTTTAGAAGTCAAACGCAAGTGTAGTGTTGGCACTAAAACAAAAGCGTGCTATGGTGAAATTCGATATCTTTTTACTCAAAACGACCGCAGATCTACTTGCTGGCTTTTGAGTTTTGGCCGTTACGGTGTTACAAAAAGTAGGCGGTCCGTTATATATGCCGTTCCTGAACGGGTCTTTGTAGTACGATTCCCACGTAACGTAACCGTAGAACGAACTGTAGCGTCTGGTAGAGACGGTCTTAGTTTCTGAACGAGCTTGTACATACCAAGTCGCCGAACGGTCTCATCGTGCGCTCGATTGGTGGCTGTTGTCGATATTGCAGTATAAGACAGTCTCGGCGCAAATGAATTCTAGCTTAGCACATTTACTTTGCAAAAGTAGCCTTCTTAATTCATCGTGGTATCTTATTGTCTCATCCGTATCTCTGCGTCACTTTCCATGGCTGCATCGAAACGCCGACGACGCAAGAGCCCCGACATGAGAGCTCTGAAGGAGCTGGCAGTCGAAGCAGGTGACCTTAGTTTCGTCGAAAGGGTCAGGGCTAAGACACCTTCAGTCGACTACAAACAAGGCCATGCAATGGACAAAAAGGTGAGTAAGTCGTCCTTTGAATTTAAGAGTGGGTCGATAACATAGTATGGCGAGGGTCGGGGACGCTAAATTCTCGGCCTTTGTTCGAAACGTCATATGTGGACGAGAGATTCCAACGGCTGATAATATAGGTCAACCATGCTCGACCGGGCCTCATTTTTCGAAAACCAGCCGGGCTGGGCCGAGCCTGCCTAAAGCCTGGCATAGCAAGAAATTTTGCTTAGAATGGCCCAAATTTTCCAGAAAAATGTGTAAAAATCGCACTGATGGGGCGGACAATTTCGGTTCGGTCAACCTACTGCATAAGCCACCTAATAAACCTATTAACAACAGATATCCGACTTTGCCGAAAAGGACTAAAGGGGGACCAAGGCATTTGTTTCGGCTCCAAGCTCGTTAAGCCCCGGCGACCCGGACCAGGCCCGCTACCGGGCCTGGCCGGGCCTTGATCTTAAGGCCGGGTGAGCATGGTTGGTATAGGTAGGTCACCGCATATCTTCTCTAATTTAGCACAGGAAGCGCCGCGCCCGGCGCGGTCACATCAATCCTCTTCGCTACCCGGTGTCTCGATTCCTGCATCAACTGTGGCTCTTGCCCGGCGTACTTTGCGACCTTCCGCTGCAAATTATGCTTGCCATCAACACATTCTTCCACTGCTCGTTCTTCGTAGTCACTTGTGCGAAGCAACAAGCACCTGACACGTGGGAACTCACATTGCGCACAATCGGAGACTTCGGTTCAATATTCATTCAATTCTTGCTGCTCATAATCAGCTTTAATGTGATGGACGAACTTCTTCGCGTCTGGGAGCCGCGCAGATCCCAAAAAGCTCTCGGCCTCCGCAACGCCACACTTCTTTCCGAGTCGTTATTTGCGCTGCTGACAACGCTCAGCACCACTGTGCTAATTGTTGCTTGGCTGCACCCGCAAGTAGAAACGAACGCTTGCTACTCAGACGATTTTGGGACTTCGCACGGTAATTCTCGCGTGTTTCAATGATATATTGTATGATTTTCGCCGAGCTCCCGCGTTCTTTAGGCGTTTTGCGTAAGCTGTCTCTGTTTGTTGCTTGCCTAAGACGGTTCTAGCATGTGTTCAGTACACTTAATAAAAGAATACCAAATAAAACAACTTTATCCGTTCTTTGGTTTCGTTAGTCATACCCCGTGAGATTTCCATCGGGTACCGCTAAGTCCAAGCGAGAGAGTATGTTCGAAAAGTGGCTACTAACGTCCTAGCACTCGTGGAGAGCAACTGCGCGTTTTTTTTTGTAGACTTGGCTTTTAAGCGCGAAGGAATCGGCTCAATCGCCCGTTTTTAATTAGTACCTACACGATTTCGGTTGTCCTTCACAGCGCATTAACTTGCGTCTTTTACTTTGGCATGGGGACGGCACATACAGGACACACTAGACGGTTACCAGATTGTAGTGCCAATGCGTTTAGTGCCAATGCGTTTAGTGCCAAGCTAGTAGTGCCAATGCGTTTAGTGCCAACTGCTACTAGTGCCAATGCGTTTAGTGCCAACTGCTACTAGTGCCAATGCGTCTAGTGCCAATATTATGCCTTTAGTGCCAAGATTTTAGTGCCAATGAATTTTTAGTGCCAACCGCATTTTCGGTAACGAATTTTAGTGCCAATGAAGGGCACCTTTAGTGCCAACCAGTGTACCCTTAGTGCCAATGAGGCATCCATTGCCAACATCATGCTAGCTAAGCCCACCAGCCTTTATTCACACCAAAACTACATGTTGGCGTCGAGTCAAAACCGATGGAACTATACAGACCGCACCGGACGAGTTGGCCGGGCCATGGAGACCACCCGAGAAAGTATGGCAAAGAGCCGAAGGAAATCCGCCCCCGGGTAAAGTAGGCAAAAGTAGTATAATGAGAAAAACGACAAGGCAAAAAGACGTGGGCAACAGTCAAATGTCAAATGGGTGAAACGCAAAGGACGAAAAGGACAAAAGAGCAAAAGGATAACTGGGGCAAGGGCCAAAGATAATGGGTTAAAAGGGGAAAACGGTAAAGGGAAGTGGATTAAATGAGAAACGGAAGAAGGAAAAAGAAAACGGGCCAAAGCAGGGACGCCAGCGGCAAACAGAAAGCCGTAACTAGTTAAAGCGGGCACGGGTAGTAGATGGGGCTGCGGTTGCAGAAGCTCCCTGACGCTTGGACTGCCTTCGCGCTGCGCCGCTTGCCATGAGGCTGCCCGTGGCCCGAGGCACGAGCTGGCTTCCACCCGGTAGCATGGTGTCGTCCTGCGACTGAGCCGTGCGATCCTGTGCCTGAACGGCCGCTTGGCGGTTACGCGGCTGCTGCGCCGGTGGAGGCATTGCAATAGCCGCTGGTTCCTCGACTTCATCTGCCTCCTCCTCAAAACCAGCGTTGGCGTTGCCCAGGTCTGGGTGGGACTCGTTAAGCGGGATATCGTCTTCGCCTGCGGAGTCGGGGTCGTCGCCGTCAGCCGGAACTGGAGGCTGCTCCGCTTCGGCGTTGGCCTCGCCTTCTCCGAAGTCGGCCTGGCACAGGTGGTACTGCATGCATTTGAGGTAGCGCAGGATCTGGCCGTTTGGTTCATACTCCGTGCGGTACTTGCAAGCGATGAGCAGAATGTTGTGGTCGGAGACCTTGTACGCTGCACGCCGCCGAGCGCGTAAAGGGTTGGCCGGCAACGCCTCATGCCTAAACAGCCTGTGTAAAGAGTAAGCTATGGCAGTTTTAGTCAGTGTCCGCCGGCGTAAGTACGTAACGAAAGACTTTTTAGCTAGGCTTTGATGAGCACGCACCTAACGAGCCTCTGGCGATTCTTGTCCTCGTCGTTTTGCAGGTGCATGATGAACTTGTCCAAGGCCGGGTGAGCCGAAGAGAGAGAGTTGTTGAACTCGTTATGCCAGCCCTCGACAGCTAAATACCGGCTCTATGAGGCTAAGCAGGCTCAGGACGCTTACCGTTGTTGGTGCGGTGCAACTCCTGGAGGATGGGCAGGTAGCAGTTCCATAGCGCAGGCCTGTAGCGAGGAGCCGCGTAGCCTTGGCCTTGCGCGGCGTACCTGTGCACGTATGTCTTTTCGAAGTAGTCTTCGAAGCCTAAAGCATGGGATAAGTTATTCATCTCGCCGCGAGTTGGTCGTGCAGCCCACTTACGCGCCAGTGCCGGCTCGAGGTCCCGTGGAATCTCGCCAGTCTCGTTGAGCATCACTTGCAAGGCCCCGACGATTTCATCAAGAGCGCGTTTGACGTCTGCCAAAGGCACAGTGGCCAGTGCCCCGAAGCAGCGGAGAAGAACTCGAGCCTTCCTGTTGGACTTGTAGAGACCTACGAGGCCGAGCTCTTGCAGCTTTCGCCACAAGGCCTGGGCGAAGTGGAACAGGCACAGTCGAATGAGGCTGTCTGGAAACACGGCCTTGATTGCAAGGATGGCCGCTAGCTCAAAGTCTAAAGTTTATGCGTCATGAGGACGGTTTAGAAGGCATGATTTGTACCATGCATGAAGGTCGCCGGCGCAACAGCTTGAAGGCCGCCGTAGCGAAGCAAAGCCCTTAATGCCCGCGTGTACGTCTCCTCGAGCCGGTTTTGCAGCAGGATGTAGGCTGCCGGCACGGAGGAGTGGCCGATGTTGGCGTGGATGGTGTAGAGAGAGTCGAAGGGCCTCGGCGTGCACCAGAAAGTTCCATCGGCTGACCAGTGATCTCTCAGCCTAAGCTGCTCGAGGCCTGCCGGCGACGCAAATATGAAGATGACCGACTGCCCGGCCTCGTGCTGCCGCGAGTCGTAGATCAGGAACCTCTGACCCGTGGCCGTCTTAGTGAACGGATCCGGGAAGACGATCTGCTCCAGCGGACGGTTCAGCTGCTGGGAGCCGTCGAGCCGTTTGGCACAATTTGCGACGCGTAGCAGATTTTGCCGGTCCACTGCCAGGGCCACGTCGTCGCCAATGCCACGCATGAGGTCATCGACGATGGCTGCTGCCTTGGCCTGCGTCTGTTCGGCCCGCTTGCGCGCTTCGACTACCAGTTTCTTGGCCTAAATTCTAATGTCAGAAGCACAATTCGTTGGGCCTGCGTGCTTGGATTTGCACGGGGTCGGGATCGTGGTTGTGCGTCCCATTGCCGATTTGTACGTCGGTGGAGCCTTCGTCGGATTTGCCACTTGCCCGGCAGCCTTTATTGCTCAAGGAGCAGCGCCAGTAAGTCACGCCCTTGACGGTGGCCTTCTTGACAAACTTGTGGCCGCCAATGATGACGGCCGGGTTGTTGCGGTAGGTGACGGTGGTCTCGGGCGGCTGAGCCGGAGCCTGAGCATGCACCTGAGCAGCGGCCGGGTTAACGGCGTCGGCGCCCTGGTTCGCCTAAATTAGTCAGTGAAATCGGCTTGTGTATAGAACGTCACTACTCACGTCAAGCGCCTGAGCCTGCCCTTGGACCGGAGCCTGCGCCGGATCATGATCCGGATCCTGGATTGGTGCCTGCGGTTCGTCCATCTCATCCACTTCGTAGCCGGCCGCAGCCAAGGCCTAAAGCTTCAAGTTATTTTTCTTTTAATTAGAAGTCTTGTCAAAGTTCAATGCGGATTAGCCTAGGCCTCGTGGTTGAACTAAATGGGGGCGATAACATACCATCTGAACGATGTCCATTTGCAGCCGAACGTCGGCAGCAAAGCCAAGGGCGCCCCGTTAGATGAAGTGAAGAAGTCACGGACGTGTCTGCCGGCCTAAAATAGCCAAATATTGTTCGAAAACGCAGCCAAATGTGCGGCCAATTTGCGCAAGTCACGCGAGTATAACGGCCAGCGGCCGTAGATTTTGGTTTTGCCTGTCTAATCTAAAATACAAGCAGACGGAAAAGCCAACTTAGCCTGGCCTAGCCAGCAATTTCACGGAAAATAAGTCAAAGGTAACTGGCCTAGAAGAGCCACGTGAAGTAAATAAACGCATTCCTACGCACGGCCGACGGATGCGAGGCACCGGGCGTTGGGTCGACTGCTTTGCACTAACGGTCGGCGGCCTCTAGCCGGCGGTGTGGAGCCGGGAGGACGCCGCGGATGCTCAAGGGTCCCGATAAATGGCGGGCAACAGGCCGCCAGAAAGCGCGCATTTGAACTGCGCTGACTTTGATCAAAGAAAACGAACCCGAGTTAAACTTTTACGTGTATTGGCACTAATAGTTCATTTGGCACTAAAGACTGTGCACTAAAGTCTCGACACTAAGAGAATTATTGGCACTAAACGAATTGGCACTAGATGAAGTTGGCACTAAAATACATTTGGAATTTTGGCACTAGCGGCATTTTTGAGGTTGGCACTAAAATCTTGGCTCTAGAATTCGTTGGCACTAAAAGATGGGCACTAAAATTCGTTGGCACTAAAAGCTTGGCACTAAATGATTGGCACTAAACGCATTGGCACTACAATCCGGATACGCACTAGACCGTGTGAAAAGGTGAAACCACAGCTTGTTTTCGACTACTCTTCGTTTACTCTTTACGAAAGGCAAAGGCCTTTCGCAACCAAGCCATAATTACGACGAGAAGGACTTCGGTTTCCCAGCGATGGCCGTGAATGGTGGCATCTGGCAGATGTATGGGGCGTACTGCTCGCAAAAGCTTTGCGCCCACCAGCCGTAGTTCGCGTCAGCGCGAACGTCATAAATGACTGCACAAAAGCCGGCACCAAAGGGAGCCTCGTCCCAATTGTCGAACTCGTAGATGTCGACGTCGGTGCCGTCGGTCCACTGCCATTTGCAGGAAGGGTCCGTGGCTTTGCAGCGGCGAGCGTTGTACAGTCCAATGTTAGAGAAAGAAAACTCGTCTGTGCCGTTGCCGAGTGCTAAATCGACAGTGTATGATGTATACTTAGAGGAAAGGAAATAAGCCCAAATTTTGGCTAAGACCTCGCTATTGCTCCTTTCAGTGCCCTTTAAAAATTCATGCTTGTTTACTTCGACGCCGTGTTTTTTTTAAGCGACGGCTTTCGCTTGCTGTTGTCAGGCAGTGGACATCAATTAAGTACCCCTTTGGATAAAAGATGAGACTAGTCAATACGTGGAGACGGTCCATCCAAAATGCGGCCGGGAAGCATGCCTTGTTTGAAGGGCGTACTCAGTGCTTCGTACGAAGTAAAAAAATCGCAACGTACCCGCTACCAGATTCACAGTGTCTTGGTCTTTGGTCATCGCCAAGTCGCCGCCGAGAGAACGACATCGGTACACGGCCTCATGCCACGTCGCTTGGTCGGCAAACGCCTAAATGTTGTCCATGAAGAGGGAAAGCCGAAGCTGCTAGGCCAGGCAGACCTATGAGCGTACCTTGAAGCACTGGTCCGCCGATTCCCCATAGGTCCATCCCGGCTGGCAACGCTGATCCGACTTTGTTGGATTTGCCGGGGTGGGCAAGTCGACGGGTGAGACCTTGCAGACGTACGGCAGGGCCCTCGCCATGTAGTCCGTGCTCCACAGCCCAGTGCTCGGATCGACGTACACACCATCGCGGCCGAAGCTCCAGTTTGGTTGATCTAAGTCGAATATTCGCGTTAAGCTGATTTCGGCCCTTTTCTTGGTCGAGAGATCAGGCGACATTATTAGGCCTATCTTTAACGTTACATGTTTAGCAGTTAATATTCAGTTTCAGACTAAGGACGTTTAGGCTTAAGTTAGGCGGCCGGCTTCAATGGGCTTGAGTTTGCCTAAGACTTTGTCCAAACTTCAGCCCTGGCGTTCGTTCTTAAACGACTTAACACATTTCAAGTAACTAAGCTGGACCTACAGCTCACGAGCGTGCCATACCAAGCATAGTCTGTGACCCTGCTTACGCATACATGCTTTCTCAACCTTTTGCAGGCAAATTTTACCTAATCATGGCGTATTCGCTTACATTTTGCCCAGTTGGTGTAGTTGCCGGGAGCGTCGTCCGCCCAGCCGTCTCCATAGACGTTCCTTCCAATCCAATAGCGCCCCAGCGACTTGTCTACGATTGAGTTCACAAAAGAGCTCTCCTTCGGCGACTTAAGCGAGGTTAGGAGACCGCCAAGTAGCGTGCATTTATCGTTGGCACCGTTCCAGTAGTCGGGCTGAGCCTGGTACGCGTAGCAGTGTTACGGTTGAAGACCTTGCACGGAGCCAGGAGGACATTTGGCGACGACCGTTGGCACCAGGAGGGCAACGATGGCAAGGCGCATGCTTGACATGCTTGGAAAGCTAAGCTGTGCAAACGACTCGTTGTGACTTATATTATATAGATTCCCGTCTTCAGAATGTTATCAGTAGTTCATTTCGAAACCCGGGATACTTATCGTAGCCGACGAATTCAAGGGCAGAATTTCCATACGTCGCTTGCTGATCGTCACGAGGTTTGTTCCCAGATTTGTGCGAGCTGTGCTGTCAAGTAACCGATCTTTCTTATCAATTCTCGCCGCTCTTCGCTCATTGAAGCGACAAGATTATTCGCGTTTTCGTAGCCTACGTACCGTAGCGGAATCAGTTTACTCAACGCGAGGCCAGTGCGACTGTGGTAGTAGCCAGGGTTTCAAAATTTCTAAAAACCGCCTAAAATTTGCTATGCGACGACCGCCTCAGCATCACGAGCATCGGAGTCCTGTCGCGATTCGAAGCGAGAAGCGACCACCGCATCGTCCGAGCGACTGTCAAGCTCGACATGCCACGGATGAAGAAGCACCGAGCGCTGGCAAACAAAGGGCGTATCCCGATGTCGATCAATACCCAGTCGATGCGGGAGAAAATTGAGTCAGTCAAACTTTGGTACGACGCAGACCAACGCTTAAACGAGCGCTACGAGGCTCTCGAAGAGCAGCTGATGGAGTGCGTGCGAGCAGCAGAAGTAAGACTGTAGCATAACGGATTAGTGCTACATTAGCAAACTAAGGCGAAAGTTGGCTAAGTTTAGCGCGCTTGTTGTTGTCGCCGATCGGGGTGGCGATCGATCGGGCCGCTTTCTCCTGCCGGGTTAGCGGCAGCAGTTGTCACACGGACGAGGACCTGTGGAGCGCTTAGCGGGCAGGAGCGCTTCCGGAGCAGTGGCGCTTCCGGCCAGTGGCGCCTCCGGGGAGAAGCGCCGGCAGGCCTGGGAGATCATCAGCGCTTGGGAAGCCAGCGACTCCTGGGAGATTCCGCGGCTCCCGGAATGCTAGTAGCGCATAGCAGTGATGGGGACATTGAACAACAAACGGAGGATGGTTATCGATAGCGTTTGGCTTGCACCACTAATCTTAATGTCCCGCTCGGGACACGTCGCATTTGCTAGAGTTGTTTTCCGTCTTACGCCTTTACGCTTAGTCGCTAGCTGGCGATCTCACTCCTCGTTAATGCAGCCACCTAGCTAACGTAGCCTGACTTGCCATAATTCTTTATCGATGGTGTAGCGTAGCACATAGTTAGGCAGGCATAGTCAGTACAGAGCGTAGTCGCGAGACTCAGGCGCAACTTGAACAGCATGAGGTGTTCAGTGGTGGTCGGGTGAATACTTGCGGACGGGAGCAAGAGCCGGGCCAGCGGCAAGCCGCCGACCCGTAGATCTTGTCCAGCCCAGACTGGCTAGGTGGTGGATGGAATCACAATCGGGAGAATGCGGTGAGTAGGAGGTAGGTGTACAGTACCGCGTAGGATGGTAGGCGTGCTAGGCTTATGCAACAGGTGTCAGGTGCAAGCATTGGCCGGCGGGCGGCGAAGCAACCGGATGATGGAAGATTTCCGGGAAGCCACCGCCTCCCGAGGGTGAAAGTACAACGTGAGTCCAACATACTGAGTATAAGATGGAATGAAACGTAACAGTAGTGGGACAACGTTACACTACAAGACGAAAGAATGATCGTGAGCCGAGGATCAGCACGGAGATCAGAAGCATGCTTCAAAGACTGCAGCTGCTGAAGCAGGCGGGAGAGGAACCGGAAGAATGCCGCAGGCTGAGCCACGAGTGCTGCCAAAAGCTGAGGGCCGACTACGACAACTACCGAAACAAAAGGCTTGTCGAAGCAGCAGAAAGCCGATCAAGCCTTAAGAAGTGCAAGCGGAGGATGGCCCAGACACAGCTCATCACCGGAGCGCTGATGAACGAAGAAGGCCGGCTCCAGGCGGAACGCCCTGCAGTATAAGAAGTGTGCCGCAAATTCTACGCGGGCCTCTTCGACAGCAAAGTCCACGTCGAGCGGGCCGCACAGAAGAGAACTGCAGAGGATGACCCGATGCCCGACCCGGTAACGGTAGCGGAAGTAGAGAACGCCCTCAAACGGTTCAAGATCGAGAAGGCACCTGGACCGGACGGTATCACAGCGGAGATGCTCAAAGCCGGAGGAGAACTACTCTGGGAACAGCTCGCAAAGCTCTTCACCGACTGCATGCGAAAGAAAAGAATCCCTCTCAAATGGAAAGAGTCGAGGTCCGTGCTCCTGTACAAGAAGGGCGACCCAAATGACGTCAAGAACTACCGCCCGATTTGCCTGCTTCCAGTTATCTACAAGCTATTTACGAAGATCAGCGTCATCAGGATAACCGAGCAGCTAGACGCAGCTCAACCGCCAGAACAAGCCGGCTTCAGGCGAGGATTCTGCACGCTGGACCATATGCAGGCACTCAACCAAGTCCCGGGGCGAGCGCGGGAGAAGGACATGAGGCTCTACTTGGTCTTTGTCGACTATGAGAAGGCCTTCCATTCGATCGAGATCAACGTAGTGCTTAACGAGCTCGGATCCCAGGGAGTCAGTAGCAACTATGTCGACATCCTGGAAGATGTCTACGACGGATGCACAACGGAGATCAAACTGTTCCACAGCCCAGTTACGATCCCAATCAAACGAGGAGTCGGCCAGGGCGACACGATCTCGCCGAAGCTCTTCACTGCCGCGTTAGAAGAGGTCATCAAGCCACTCGGATGGGAAAGTCGCAAGGGATGTGGCATAACCATCGAAGGACGCAAGCTCACACACCTGCGCTTTGCCGACGACATCGTTCTTATCGGCAGCACCATCAGAGAAGTGGAAAGACGCCTGGAAGAGCTAAACCGAGCAACTGAATCAGCCGGACTGCGGATAAACCGATCGAAGACGAAATGGATGTCGTACTCAAAGACAAACGAGCGTAGGCGGCGACGACGATCCCTCCAAGAAGCAACGACAAACATCGTCGTTGCGGGTGCCGCTGGATAAGGATGACGGCTGCGCGTGAACGGAACAGCCCGACGAACCGAACATCGTCATAGCCTAACTGGACGGGCTTGGTAAAGTGACCAATAATGCCGGGTACCCGGCCGTACACGCAGGCGATCACTGCTGAAGGTCGGGCGGATGAGGCCCCCATGTCCTGCCCAGGGAAGCCACGAGAAGCGCGAAGGCCGCAGACGATCCGGAACCGACTGCGGATGCCGTTCCACAACAACCAGCGCAAAAAACCTCCGGTGCAGACGAGGGTCCAGGTACCGTCGGAAACCGTCGTAGCGCGACAAGGCGGCGGAAGGCGGCCACCAGACCTGCAGAACAAAAGAAGCTTCAGCGTTGTCGCGCAGAACAGCTCCGTTTCGCAACGTTCAACCTCGGACAGAGCGGGACAGGGTGGACCGATCCAGTGAACCCAAATGGACACC
>JNEY01000884.1:38972-60218 GCA_020875895.1 Aphelenchus avenae
AAGGGTCGGTTACGGACCAGCCCTGGTCTAGCACTTTTGCGCATACGTACGAGCGCTACTACTGCGTCGTTCATTGCACATTGTATAACTACAGTGGGTCCTCACATCAGGGCTGTGACCCGGCCTCGGTCTCGGTCTCGGTTTTCCGAGACTCTCGGTCCGTTTTGGAGGTCTCGGTCTCGGTTCAAAACCGAGCCTAAAGCGAGGTAAGGGGGACCCTTACCATGCGCCGCTAGGCGCCGCCCAGCGAAAATTTTTCACCATGTGGCCATTTTTTCAACAAAAATTTTGTTGGCGCCGCCTGCGGGGGCATTATTTCACGACAACCTTACATAGGGTAGGTCATGCAAGCTATTCCTACCGTTACTACCCTGCCGCTACCCACTAGGAAACAGAGTAAAATTTGCTGTGGTCTCGGTCTCGGTTTTCCGAGACTCTCGGTCCATTTTGGAGGTCTCGGTCTCGGTTGGTTTTCTGAGTCTCGGTCTCGGTCTCGGCTTGATTTTCAGAAGTGCCCAGCCCTGCCTAACATGTAGGAGGGTATCCTCTGCAGTTCTTAAACAGGGCGTCAACGGTAATACTCCGCTCACATCATCACGAGTTATAACTCTTTCGCATAATAAGACGGCAGACTATATGCTCAACATCGATGCGTCGCTGTCTGCAGAGCAGGAGGCGCCGACAGAGCGCTAACTTGTCCGACCAGCTTTATAACCCGAGGTCGAAACAGTGTCGTCAGAGCTGTGCCCTCATCAAATAGCGATCATTGATTATAATGGAAGAGGTATGCGGGCACTTACAACTTTTTATTACCTTAAACGAGGAGCCTTATTTGCTCCTGACTCATCGTTTCTGATGTTCTTTTCCTTCTGATAGGACGAACGGATCAAGACATTGCCCTCAGTTTCAACCGAAACATTGTTCCCGAAAGTTTTGGTGCCTAGAGTGGCTAAGTAACGCGTAAAAACAAAATGTGAGTTTTATTCTCGAAGAATCCCGTGTAGGCCAGATCAAACAGGATCAGTCCTGAATGGTGGTCACAATCGGTGCCGTCTGGCAGATGGCAGGCCATTCTTCGAAGCAATAACTGGTGGACCACTGGCACTTCCTCCAGTCACCGGCATCGTCCTCTGGAACGTCCATCCCCGCACATCGCGGAGCGGCGTCATCGGCGATTTGTCCCATGTTGACTTCGTTTATGTCGGCGCACTTTGCGGGCGCCTCACCGCCTTCCCAGTTCTGAACTAACGGTTTTCGCACGAATGCTTATGCAATTGCCCGTTATTTTCTACAGCTTAGGCTTACGCGGAAATCCATTGGGGTGCTGTCCAGCCAGGCCCATGAACACGGCGCGTCTTCGACGGCATAAAGTCCAATCCAGCGGAAATGGGGAAGTTTCGAGTTTCGCGACATGTCTGCAATTAAGACGCTTATAGAAGCTAATTAGTCCTGTTCGGCCTTTTAGCGTACATGACAAGAACTCGTTTGCCTTCGGCGTGGGAATGGATGCCAGGCTTCCGCCATGGCTCTGGCAGGCCTTCTTCGCATCTTCGAAGTTCATCGGCGTCGTGATCTAAAATGGCGCACCGTTTTAGAGGCCGCCATTAACCACTGTTCTTTAAACTGTCACTTAAGGCTTAGAGACTTTGGCATGCCTAAAGCAAAATCCCAGGTCGGAACTAGGGATCAGTAGCCGTAGCCTAAATACCGATCGTACCATAAGCACGGCACTACGCAACAGGGCTTGATGCAATCGGCAGAGGGGAGGGGGTCTGCCGCTCCGCAGTCAACCTCTTTGGTCTTCGTACAAAATAGAAACTTTTTGGTTTTTTACGATGTTTGTTGGTGCTAAAAATTCCCTTCTGAGATCATTTAAATGCATTTTTATGGCTTTTGAAAAATCTGTCAGGAATCCTGTTGCACTTACGTTATGGCACATTCCTGTCGCTTCGCTGTACTGCCAGCCCGACTGGCAGTCCCTCAAAACACTTTGTTCATCCGGCTTCTTGTCCTTCTTTTTCTCGTGGTCGCCACAACTTGCTTGTTGCCCTTCAGGGCGAACTTGGCAGATGTAGGGCAGACTGCGCGAGCAGGGCACGCTAAGCCAATGACCGCTGGTAGTGTTGACCGCAAGGCAATCGTCCTCCGTCTCGGAGATCGCCGGTTGACCTAAGAAAAAATGCGTCATTCGGTAGAATGTGGAACGGGGCAAAGCCGCCGGACAGCGAGGGAGCCCTGTTACTTCCGGTTACCACAAAATGCACTCAAATGCTATTGGCTTTGGCTAGCTAAAATCGTAAATAATCCAGAAAACAGTTGAAATGTTCGAGTTTTTACCGGCACTAACCTATATTATACGTCATTATGTGAGTACCTAGTCCCCTTGTACAGTTTGGCTTGTTTAGGGGTTACCGCTACACAAATTTCCTTCTTCCCTCCCGACTACATAGGATCATTTCATATTGGGCCTGGATACATTTAGCGTCCGTGATTTACCTTTTGCCCAGTTCGTATAGCGTACCGATGTTCCGTCCTGCCATTGCCAAACCCTTGCTTCGCCGGCATGTCCGCCAAGCCAGTATAATCCCTCAGCGGCACGGATATTGGGTAGAACAAGAAGGAACGAGTTTGCTGTGCCGTTGAAGGAAGACGCTAGTTCGCCACCTCGTTCAGCACATTTTGCCTAAACAGCACAGGCATGTGCTTAAGCAGAGATGGGCACTACTGGAAGTGAAACTATGGGAGCGGGATAAGTTGGAAGAGAGAGTAATCGTTCCTTCTTCATATTTTGCTACTTTTTTTAGGTTTGCTAGCTAGAGGACGCTAAATTTCAGTTGTGCATTATCAAAAGACGTCCTTTCGCATAAAGACTCGCATCCGCCACCCATTAGCCGTACGATGCTGGCCCGTACTCAGTTCAGTACGATTAGTACGGTGTAGAGCGTATAGTACGGTATGCCCCGTGCTGCGCGACAGATATCTAGAAAACCCAAACCGTACCGGTACAGACCCACTGTACCAGGGCTGGGGATTCCGATTCGGAATCGGATTCGGAAAGTCGGTCGTTTTGCTTCGGATTCGGATTCGGTTTTCAAAATTTGGAAGATTTTCCGAATCTTTTCGGCCCGACCGCAACATGCAAAATCTAGCGCGCCGCAGGCGATCCCAACGAAATTTTAGTGGAAAATTTGACTAATATAGTGAAAAATTCATCGGTCGGGCATCGCCGGCGGGCAATTTTATCTAGTGTGTGTGTGTTGTGGGCGTGAATGTGTTGGAGTTTTTCACCTTGGCTTTTGGTCATAATGAAAATCTGATGCTTCGGATTCGGATTCGGATTCGGAAAATCGGAAAATCGGTCGTTTTGCTTCGGATTCGGATTTGGTTTTGACTTTTAACTTTGCTTCGGGTTCGGATTCGAAATCGGTTTTATTTTTGAAAGTCCCCAGCCCTGCACTGTACAGTAGTCGTAACGTATTCACTACGGTTAGGGTACGATACGGGTGCCGATTACTCTCACGTCTACAAACAATTCTTACATTGAACCTTTTCCCAGTTTAGGGGCGAGGAGAGAGGCGTGAGTGCGGCTTAATTCTGCGACAGTATTCGCATACAGAGCACACGTAAAATGTTTCCGCGTAACCAACAGTCCGGCCTGCTCACTAGGCGGGCCACCTGAGAGATAGACAAATGTCAAACGCACACTTGCAGCTTGCCACACTGCCGTCGTATCGGAGTCGTAGAAGTAGCAGTCGTTAGACAGAATCCCTTGTACGGTACCCGAAGGGCATTGACCACCTGCACCTACGGCTACGCCGATGGCAGCCGCGACTGCAAGCAACATGAGTTCCATCTCGTGAGACTCGTCTAGGGGTCAACTGTGACTTGTGTTTACCCTTTTTGCGCAGAGCTTTATGGGCTGCTTGGGTTCGAACCGGACCATTTTCGTAAGCCGGCGCTTGTGCGATCATAAGCGGCTTACGGCTGTAGGGAACCGCCCCGCCGCTTACAGCTGTAGGACTGTCGGTCTCAGTCACTGAGATCCAGTCGTGTATCCCCCAAACGCGGCGTAGTCGCCGTATTTGCTAAAGCATGGGTGTCGTGCTTACCAACGACTGTTCCGTGATGACGACAATACTTGCGTCGCTTGGAGAACCTTTTGGTAGAACATCTTGTAATTTTGTGTTGTTGAGAGTTCGTAGCGCACGACGTAAGGCAAATATTTCAAGTAATCCTTGCGGCTCCAAACGCACGTTCAGCCCAAGATAGTCTGATTATCGTTATCACTATCACGTAATCAGTCACTGGCTACGTCGGTGTAAGGTCCAGTGCTTGTAGGCTACGAAGTTGACATAAAAAGATTTCCACGAAGGATGAAAAATACAGTGAATTTGCACCTGACCCCTATAATGCGAAAGTCATCCTTCTAACGACTTCTCGATTAGATCTTCCCATGAATTTGATCGTCCAAAGGTGTGAATGTCAGTAAGGCATTGGATACTTTTTTCATCCCGATGTTGCAAGTTTCTGACTAGGTGCCTGGACCGCCCAGCTCTGTCCCCCCCCTGGCCTTCAAGTGACACTTGAAGGTCGTAGGTAGCAACCCGTCTGCAATCTATGACGCTTGGCACATTTTAAACGAACAGAGCAATGAAATTACAACACATGGCAGCGCTTACAAACGTTTAACTGCATATTTGCCTATCGGCCCGTAGATCGCTGGGTCAGCTCGTGCGTGACGCTCTAACTGCGATGTGTACTGCATTAATCGGCTTCACTTTCGGAATGGCCGGCTGCGATGGCGTCAAAGCTTTAACTGTTTCGAACGGCCAATACATTTCCGCATACGTTTTCCGCAGTAGTCGGCTAAAGCATAGAACTTTAATCCAAGGCGACCAGACAACGGTTATCCCTATAAACAGAAGAGCTGGCGTCGTGTGCCATCCTTTTGAATTTTCGCGCATCGATACCGCAATGAAAGAGGCCTTCTCGGAAGGTACGAAACTTGTTGAAGCGCAACTAGTTAGTGATGTACATGCGTGCGTACAGGCATGCGCAACACGCGGAACCGTATGCAGGAATATGTGTACAAATGGGGACGTCGAATATGGCACGGTCCGGACAGGCTCTCTGGTAACGGAATTACAGGTTCGCACACGATCCCGCGGAGTAGCTGATCGTTAAACCGCACACACTTCGTCCGTCTACTTTTTCACCATTTTCTTTTACGTTTTCCACATTCCTACAGGCCCGGCGCAAAAGCATCCTTAAAATACGATAAAACGTGATTTAGAAGTCATTAATGGGGTAAAAATCATCCTCGTAAGCAGAAAAAAGTGTCTTTTATTTTTGTGTCTTTTACACATACACAAATTTTGACGTTTTCTGCTATTTGTGTATGTGTATTTTATTTTGTGTTAAAGTACACTCATTATATGTCGGGAATCTGCAGTTTGTGTCTCATTTTGTGTCCACCTGATGTGTAAAAAAAGACACAAAATTCAAGGCTAAATTTTTATATTTTTAAAAAAGACATAAAATTCAGACACAATTGTTGGGACACAAAAAAAGACACAAAAATCCTTTGTTAATATTGGTTAATCTCATACTTGTTCGTGCTATTTTTCGCACTCCTTGGCTGTAAGAAAGGCTAATAATGCACCCGCGTTCGAATATGGAGCGCCGTACGCATACTCTGCGCGTCGTTTGATGCGCAGACTGTATGCAAAAACTAGGTTCTGAGCGGCTTAGGCCAGAATCAGGCTGGTCAGTCAAAATCTGACTAATCGCGGTTAAACTTAGGACATAGTCTACGCAGGGCCGCAGGTGCGGGCACGGTTATCTCCTCGTCCAAGCTTAGTCACCAGATCGGTCTTATTGCCTACTACAGCTTAGTTTGTTACTCATAGAGAAGCTATGAAGCGCACTAGCTAAACCGGATTAGGCTTAGGCTTAGACATTGACCACGCGGCGCCGTAGGCGCTGGCATATCAGTCCTACTACCTACCTCTTGAGAATAATTTGGAAGGGGGGAGGGTGAAATAAGGGAATTTACGGAAATGGTTACGTAGACGTTGCCTATGAAGGTAAAGTAAGCCTGTAGCTGGACAAACATGCAAAATAATACGCGAAAACGTGGAAAAAGGGACAGGAAACCGGAAAATAGCGTATTTTCGGGGGAAAAACACAAAAAACTAAGAATTACAGAAAGACACAAATTCGGACACAAAAATATTGGACACAAACAGTTGGACACAAAAAAAGACACGGGTCTCTGATTTTTTTGTGTCCCCGTGTTAAATAAAGACACAAAATAAAAAGACACTTTTTGAAGAAGACACAAATTTTATTTTTTGTGTCTTAGCAATGTGTATTTTCAGACACAAATTTAAAAGACACTTTTTTCTACTAACCATCATCCTGCCTCCAGAAAAGTATCAAACGGGGAGGTAAGGCAAATTTCAACGTCGGACGAATGCCGCCGGCGAAGTCCCCACTTACTATTGTGCCTCTCCCGTGGGTCGACCCAATAAAGGCCACTCCTCGCCGCAGTAGTTTGTCTTAGGTTGGAAAGGTCAACTAAGCCTCGTCGGGTACAAAAACTAAGCCGGGTGAGTAAGGCGTCCTTGTGTAGAATTACATGCGCTCTCGGCCGGCACGCATCGCTCACACTCTATGCGTGTTCGCGGTGCGCCGGATGTGTGTGCTGGCTAGTCAACGGCTATCTTGGCATTTTGGTCCAAGTGAAGTGGGCCCAAACGTATCTTCACTCGCTGTCGAAATGGCACTTTCATTGGCTCGAAAGTAGCACTTTTCAGGCCCAAATGTAGCTTTTCATCGGCCCAGATATTTTTGCGGTCCGATGCTAGAGTCCCCATACGGTTACGAGCCTAGGACGGTATTCCGGACGTGACGAATGTTGCATAAAATATTTCGGGAAGACAACGCAGTCAGTTAGTAGAAAACCGCTTAGCTGACCTTGTTGAGAGGGCGCATACTGGCGGGCTCAGGCAGAGCACGTCGACGATGTATTTGTTCGCCGTTTGCCAAACTGAAGCAATCCGTGCGTCACCGACAGACCAGCCGTAACAAGAAAACCCGTAGCAGATGGACACTGCCAACTGTACCGAAAACTGCAGCAACGCGTAGACTACAAAGGGGCGTTTAGCGGCTACACTTGACCCATATACCATACTTAGCAAAAGGAAGTCGTTGCGAAATCTTTTCCGCGCCAGAAGCGTCAACCTCCGATACGCTATTAACGAGCGAACCTCGAAGAAAACGCTAATTGCGGAAGTCAGCGAGCTATATAGGGCGACAGTTATGTAGGCGCACTAAAGACATTCCATCGACTTAGAGGAGTACACGTGGGTGAGCAACCTCGGCAGGGCGGGAACCCTTGGTCCAACGAGGGCCCTCGTACAGGCCTCGGCCTGACATGCCCCCAATTGTGCGGGGCAGTGGCTGGAATGCCCTCCCCTTGTCAGGGCTACCACTTACCCCACTCATCCAGGGGACGTCACGTAATATGGCGAACTCGCCCGGTACTTTTGTCGGCACTAGTTGTATGTGACCGATGAAGCGGAGTGCAGCGTTCGGCAACGGTACGAGCAGAGTAGCCATGACAACAAGACGCTGTTTTCTCGTACTCCATGACTATAACTGGCGGATGTATAACTCAGTCGTATGGGTCTGCTCGATTTGTCGCGTGCCACTAGGTAGTGTGGCCTAAGTGACTCACATTCGTTAGCGTCAGGAACCTGTTGACGGCGATCGCTGCGTGGGCAACAAACTGAACGCTGACGACGTAGGTCATCGCAACGTAGGCAATGTTGCCCTGCGGGTAATTGAACAGTGCTCGCGGAACATAGCCCATCGATGCCAGACGAACGTACACCAGCGCCTAAAAATGTCGACTTGATCTGTAGGTGACCGTTATCACGTGCTTGTCGTCAACGATATCTGTGGAACGTTTTGTCCTGCCGTGGAGAGCGCGGGGAGGAGCACTAGTCCAACAAGACTCCTTCGGATAGTCAAGGATCGCCCCAAAACTGCTCAAGGGCAACACAACACATACTAAAAAGTTAAATCCATGTCTTTTCGACCGTTTTCGGCCAAACGCTTTGGCTTGGTAAGAAACTGAACATTTCTGGTTGCTTACACCATTAGTTAGTAGCTTCCAATGTCTGGAACAATTCCTTCGATATTAGCGGAGACCCTCAGAACGAGCTTTTACGACATAAGGCAAGAGCGGACTCTTTCTTACCAAGCTGTAGTCAAGAATATCCGCAGCGCTCTGCAGCGCATAGAGGGTGAAGAACCCGGTGCGGAATGCGGCGCTTCCGCTGNTTTCCCCTTATTGCCTTGCTGTATTCTCGTCGCCCATTGTGTAAGTTTGCTTCGTGTTCTTCTTAGGTTGCAGTCGTTCGTAAGGTAATAAAGTTTGTTGCGCGCATTAAGCTGTGGTAGACGTATTTGCTGTGCATACTGGGTCCCGGGGCCATTCTGTAAGCTAGGCAAATTCCGTATAATTGCATACCTCCCACGGAGACGTCAATGGAATAGCCAAAGGTATCGACGCCGTAGAAAGATAGAGGTAAGGTCAACGTGTTCGTTTGTTCGTCCGCCGTTTTGACGGAGATTGCTAGGCTGCCAAGTAAAATCGCAAGCATCGTCGACAGCATCGTCACGTGAGCGATTTGTTGTGCTCTGAAGCGGTCACCACCAGTGCACTATGAATCTTTCCGTTGAACTAAATGACTGGCGCGAATGCTGAGCAGTCTCCAGGACGGGTATCAGTATCGTTTGCCAAGTACGAATTTAGGTTGTCTCTGTGCGCCCAAATTCCTCGTGTTTTTTGCGCAATCTTTTCGCGTTTGTTTGCGTGTTATCGGCTTAGAAGCGCGCTAACGGCCGTCGATATCACGTAGCCTTGCGTACCCTGTGAGCAGCACTCAACGTAGCTAGAGCCTTAGGATTCTGGCATAAGCACTGCACTAAAAAATTTGATACGTCGATTGGAGGCTATGAGGCCACGGTCAAACTGTAAAAAGAAGGTTTTTCGAGGATCTTTCTCAACGGCACGGGAGTCATATGGAACACAGTCTTTACGGTTAGCCTAGTCTCCATACGCATTATTTCACCAATGGGGGCTCTGTCTAGCACAGGGCTGCTCCGGTTAAGGTTACGGTTACGGTACCCGGTTACGGGGGGGGGGGGGGGGTTCAGTTACGGTTACGATTACGGTTACGGTCAAGGGTCGGTTACGGACCAGCCCTGGTCTAGCACTTTTGCGCATACGTACGAGCGCTACTACTGCGTCGTTCATTGCACATTGTATAACTACAGTGGGTCCTCACATCAGGGCTGTGACCCGGCCTCGGTCTCGGTCTCGGTTTTCCGAGACTCTCGGTCCGTTTTGGAGGTCTCGGTCTCGGTTCAAAACCGAGCCTAAAGCGAGGTAAGGGGGACCCTTACCATGCGCCGCTAGGCGCCGCCCAGCGAAAATTTTTCACCATGTGGCCATTTTTTCAACAAAAATTTTGTTGGCGCCGCCTGCGGGGGCATTATTTCACGACAACCTTACATAGGGTAGGTCATGCAAGCTATTCCTACCGTTACTACCCTGCCGCTACCCACTAGGAAACAGAGTAAAATTTGCTGTGGTCTCGGTCTCGGTTTTCCGAGACTCTCGGTCCATTTTGGAGGTCTCGGTCTCGGTTGGTTTTCTGAGTCTCGGTCTCGGTCTCGGCTTGATTTTCAGAAGTGCCCAGCCCTGCCTAACATGTAGGAGGGTATCCTCTGCAGTTCTTAAACAGGGCGTCAACGGTAATACTCCGCTCACATCATCACGAGTTATAACTCTTTCGCATAATAAGACGGCAGACTATATGCTCAACATCGATGCGTCGCTGTCTGCAGAGCAGGAGGCGCCGACAGAGCGCTAACTTGTCCGACCAGCTTTATAACCCGAGGTCGAAACAGTGTCGTCAGAGCTGTGCCCTCATCAAATAGCGATCATTGATTATAATGGAAGAGGTATGCGGGCACTTACAACTTTTTATTACCTTAAACGAGGAGCCTTATTTGCTCCTGACTCATCGTTTCTGATGTTCTTTTCCTTCTGATAGGACGAACGGATCAAGACATTGCCCTCAGTTTCAACCGAAACATTGTTCCCGAAAGTTTTGGTGCCTAGAGTGGCTAAGTAACGCGTAAAAACAAAATGTGAGTTTTATTCTCGAAGAATCCCGTGTAGGCCAGATCAAACAGGATCAGTCCTGAATGGTGGTCACAATCGGTGCCGTCTGGCAGATGGCAGGCCATTCTTCGAAGCAATAACTGGTGGACCACTGGCACTTCCTCCAGTCACCGGCATCGTCCTCTGGAACGTCCATCCCCGCACATCGCGGAGCGGCGTCATCGGCGATTTGTCCCATGTTGACTTCGTTTATGTCGGCGCACTTTGCGGGCGCCTCACCGCCTTCCCAGTTCTGAACTAACGGTTTTCGCACGAATGCTTATGCAATTGCCCGTTATTTTCTACAGCTTAGGCTTACGCGGAAATCCATTGGGGTGCTGTCCAGCCAGGCCCATGAACACGGCGCGTCTTCGACGGCATAAAGTCCAATCCAGCGGAAATGGGGAAGTTTCGAGTTTCGCGACATGTCTGCAATTAAGACGCTTATAGAAGCTAATTAGTCCTGTTCGGCCTTTTAGCGTACATGACAAGAACTCGTTTGCCTTCGGCGTGGGAATGGATGCCAGGCTTCCGCCATGGCTCTGGCAGGCCTTCTTCGCATCTTCGAAGTTCATCGGCGTCGTGATCTAAAATGGCGCACCGTTTTAGAGGCCGCCATTAACCACTGTTCTTTAAACTGTCACTTAAGGCTTAGAGACTTTGGCATGCCTAAAGCAAAATCCCAGGTCGGAACTAGGGATCAGTAGCCGTAGCCTAAATACCGATCGTACCATAAGCACGGCACTACGCAACAGGGCTTGATGCAATCGGCAGAGGGGAGGGGGTCTGCCGCTCCGCAGTCAACCTCTTTGGTCTTCGTACAAAATAGAAACTTTTTGGTTTTTTACGATGTTTGTTGGTGCTAAAAATTCCCTTCTGAGATCATTTAAATGCATTTTTATGGCTTTTGAAAAATCTGTCAGGAATCCTGTTGCACTTACGTTATGGCACATTCCTGTCGCTTCGCTGTACTGCCAGCCCGACTGGCAGTCCCTCAAAACACTTTGTTCATCCGGCTTCTTGTCCTTCTTTTTCTCGTGGTCGCCACAACTTGCTTGTTGCCCTTCAGGGCGAACTTGGCAGATGTAGGGCAGACTGCGCGAGCAGGGCACGCTAAGCCAATGACCGCTGGTAGTGTTGACCGCAAGGCAATCGTCCTCCGTCTCGGAGATCGCCGGTTGACCTAAGAAAAAATGCGTCATTCGGTAGAATGTGGAACGGGGCAAAGCCGCCGGACAGCGAGGGAGCCCTGTTACTTCCGGTTACCACAAAATGCACTCAAATGCTATTGGCTTTGGCTAGCTAAAATCGTAAATAATCCAGAAAACAGTTGAAATGTTCGAGTTTTTACCGGCACTAACCTATATTATACGTCATTATGTGAGTACCTAGTCCCCTTGTACAGTTTGGCTTGTTTAGGGGTTACCGCTACACAAATTTCCTTCTTCCCTCCCGACTACATAGGATCATTTCATATTGGGCCTGGATACATTTAGCGTCCGTGATTTACCTTTTGCCCAGTTCGTATAGCGTACCGATGTTCCGTCCTGCCATTGCCAAACCCTTGCTTCGCCGGCATGTCCGCCAAGCCAGTATAATCCCTCAGCGGCACGGATATTGGGTAGAACAAGAAGGAACGAGTTTGCTGTGCCGTTGAAGGAAGACGCTAGTTCGCCACCTCGTTCAGCACATTTTGCCTAAACAGCACAGGCATGTGCTTAAGCAGAGATGGGCACTACTGGAAGTGAAACTATGGGAGCGGGATAAGTTGGAAGAGAGAGTAATCGTTCCTTCTTCATATTTTGCTACTTTTTTTAGGTTTGCTAGCTAGAGGACGCTAAATTTCAGTTGTGCATTATCAAAAGACGTCCTTTCGCATAAAGACTCGCATCCGCCACCCATTAGCCGTACGATGCTGGCCCGTACTCAGTTCAGTACGATTAGTACGGTGTAGAGCGTATAGTACGGTATGCCCCGTGCTGCGCGACAGATATCTAGAAAACCCAAACCGTACCGGTACAGACCCACTGTACCAGGGCTGGGGATTCCGATTCGGAATCGGATTCGGAAAGTCGGTCGTTTTGCTTCGGATTCGGATTCGGTTTTCAAAATTTGGAAGATTTTCCGAATCTTTTCGGCCCGACCGCGACATGCAAAATCTAGCGCGCCGCAGGCGATACCAACGAAATCTTAGTGGAAAATTTGACTAATATAGTGAAAAATTCATCGGCCCGCGCCTAGCGGCGGGCAATTTTATCGAGTGTGTTTGTGTTGTGGGCGTGAATGTGTTGGAGTTTTGCACTTTGGTTTTTGGTCATAATGAAAACCTGATGCTCGGATTCGGATTCCGAAAATCGGTCGTTTTGCTTCGGATTCGGATTCGGTTTTATTTTTGAAAGTCCCCGGCCCTGATTCAGGTACGTTAGGTGGGCATGGATAGGGGAGGGGACCACCATTAGGAGACACCATCTGAACTGATCTTGATGTAGGCCTTATGACAAAGAGACTCATCTCCACTGCCGCGCTGACCTCCCAAACTACCTCCTCCCCCGTGCCCGTGCCGTGCGGTGACGTGCTGAGCATTCCTTGCCGTATCGTGGTCCCGGCAAACCGGTCCGACACATCACATGGCATTGCACGATGGCACTCCTCTAAATTCTAAATGGTTTTTTACGTGTCCGTCTTTATTAGGGATGATGCGCCGTACCGTGACGTACTCCGCGCTGTGCCATTTCGCCGTAAGTACAGCACGCTGTGCGGTACCGTTGTGGGGCATCATCTCTAAAACGTAGTAAGTGATTTTCAGCAACCTCTTCCTTCAAATCAACCCTCGAGTAAATGACGTGTCTTCTCCTCGACTCGGTCAGTGGACGACAGGACACACCGAAGACGAACGTGTTGACTTGCTGATATGTCAACTCCTGGTCGCGGCCAGACACATAGTTCCGAACTGATCATGTTCGTGTTAACGAACCGAACATTTGGCATTCAAAATAAAAGGCGATGTCTGTGGCTCATCTTACACCTAACAAGTCCTCTACAAAAAAAGCTATGCTTGAACGCCTTCTGGCTTTGTTCGGCTGGCCATATATGGGAACTGACGTTCATTAGGCTAAATGCCCGCCACTTTGGTCCAGGTGACTAGTACATCTGAGGAAAAATAAGCGAGTAAGTAGCCCGTCCAAGTTGCTCTGATACTCTGACAACCTTGGCTCTACAGGCGAATGCTGACAAGCGGGAAGGGGGTGGAAGATCTACGCATTGCTGAGCTGACGTCAGCATCGACGGGTGTCGAAAGCTGTGATTTTAGATCGCCACTCGGAAAATTGACAAATGTGGTGAAAATTGTTTGCTCTGCGCCCGGGATGTCTCGGAATTCCGATTCCGCTATATTCCGAATTACGACTATATTCGCATTCTGAATATCGGGTCTCTTCCGAATTCCGACAAACTACACGAATTCCGAGTGCATTTTTAAGGTCCGCCGCTAGGCGCCGCCAACTCGATTTTTTGCCATAAATGTTAAACTGCTGCCTAAAATTTCGCTGGTACCACATGAGTCTGGCCTTGTCAAGTCGCCAAGACGGTGTACTCGGCTGTATTTAACAGTTATGGCGGTAATACCAAATGGAAGCGATCGGCGCTAGGATCCCGTGCCGTACCCATACCCATGGTTGACCCCAGGGGTCTCATATCGCTTTCCCCTGAGGGGCAGTGCCTGGGCAAAGCCCAAGGGACGGGGGGAACATTGTAAAAACTTGCCATTCAGAGAAAGTTTCACAAAGGTATCATTGGTATCGCCTGCGGCGGGCCCAAAATGCGAATTTTTAACGGTCATTTGCCCAACAAGGCACCATAATTGCTCTGGAGGCGCTTGCGGCGGGCTGTACCCGGCTAAAACACGTAACAATATCGGCTTAAGCGCTCATGAAAGGACAAAAATTTGATACTTTAGAAGATTACCAAAGGGCACCGAATACTCTACGGAGTGGTTTAGATGACATCCCATAGAGCAATATAGGGGTATAGGCCCGCCGCAGGCGACACCAACTAAATTTCAGTCATTCGTTCAAATTTGCTCTGGCGGCGCCTAGCGGCGGGCCAAACATTCTAAAAACACGGGTAGGATGCGGGGTCCGTGTTAGGGGGTACCCGTGCCGTACCCGTACCCATGGTGCCCCCCCCGTGCCGTACCCGTACCCCAGGCGAACTTCGCCCCGTGCCGTGTCGCTGAAGCGCTATTATCGGCGCCAAGAATGGACTGCTTGCTTACTTTGTTTTAATGATGGTGCCGGCGCCGATGGAACAAATTTCATTGTTTTCGTAAAGTTTTCGACTAAAACTTCGCTTGTGTAGCCTGAAATCTTTTACCTTGGTATCACAAATGGTTTCGATGCTCAAACAGTGTTGGCAACCAAACGGTCTGTGCCTACGACCACAGAGACCAGTCAACTTTACTCGAAATGCTAACATCAGTGGGAAAAGGGAAGTGAAGCGAAATGACGTTGACCTTACTTCATTTTCACAACTTGAACTAACATCCACTTCATAGGTAGGAGTGCAATCGTCCGACTTTGTGACCCGCTCGCCAGTACTTTCGCATTCCCGTAATGTGCCACGGAGACTTCGTCAGTCACACTTTCTTTTGATCACCGACGGGTTATCTTCTCCTAAAATTTCCGGTTTTCGCAACAACAACATCTACCCACTCACCGAGGGTGTGCCTCCCGTAGAGCGCCTTTGGGCGGCGAGTTCCGCTTCAACGACAATCTTCGATGCCTCTCGTATGACTAACAAAGCGGCTTTCGTAAGACGACCAGACTGTGATGAAGAAGCAGCTTTGGCGTGGCGTAATCGCCTCTTATCAGCATCTTTCGGCGTGAAACCAGGGTCCGGAACACGGCGTATTTAGCGCCATACCCGACGCCATACTTCAGTGTTCGCCGCCGTCCAAAAACTTTAGGGGCTGCCGTTTACTGTGCAGTGTCTCGAATGTTCACCAAGTACCTTATTATTCTGGCCGCTTTGATGGCCGTGCTACGGCTCGCCGGTGCCCGCAACTGCTACTTCTTAGGTTGGTGTTTAACTAGATCAAAAAGTTTCGCTAAGGAGAAAGAGAGGCAAACGGCCAGCTGCAAATGATTAAAAGCGAAACTCTGGGTAAAATCAACTAAAATTTGGCTAAAACGGCCAGCCGGGCACCTCCGTTCAAGCCTGTACAAGTCGAGGTGTAGCGTTCTTTAACGATCGGGCCAGGTCATGGACCTGTCAAGCACTTCGGCATAGACCAATTTGCTTCAAGCCGTCTGTTTTTTTTTAATAAGGCCCACTTTCATCTACTTGTTCATTTTAACCTTACTGACCAGTGTTATAGATCCGACCAGCCAGAAACCCACTGAGGTAACGTGCACTAATAGCAATACCCAGTATTGTTGGACGATGAGCGGAAAGGACGTCAGCGGTAGTCCCACGGTCCAAAAGTGAGCCTGCATTGTTTTTAATTTTTTATAAAATGCTCGAATCGTAGTCCATTTCCTGATTTCCCGAATCCGAGCACCAGGCGCAACATTCTCAGAGCTATCCCTCTACCTTTTAGAGGCTGCGCTGACGACGAGAAATACGGTCTTGGAGGCAAGCCGATTCCCTGTACGCAGAACGGAAAGAACCCCCTGCCTTCGACGATGAACCTTCCGCCGGACGTAGAGCTCGACTGCTGCGACACAGATGACTGCAACGGGAGCGGAGGCAATCCTGGCGGCAGTGGCCCTGGCGGACCAGGCGGCACTGGCCCCGGCGGTCCTGGCGGCAATGGCCCTGGCGGACCGGGCGGCAATGGCCCAGGCGGTCCAGGCTGCAGCAACCCTGGTGGTCCCGGCGGCAGTGGCTCTGGCGGTCCCGGCGGCAGTGGACCTGGCGGTCAGGGCGGCAGCGGCCCTGGTGGTCCCGGCGGGCCCGGCGGCAGTGGCCCTGGCGGTCCCGGCGGCAACGGCCCTGGTGGTCCTGGTGGCAACGGCCCCGGCGGTCCCGGTGGCAGCGGCCCTGGCGGTCCCGGCGGCAGCGGCTCCGGTGGTCCTGGCAGTAACCTCCCTGGCGGTCCCGTCGGCAGTGTCCCTGGCGGTCCTGGCGGCAACGGCCCTTTCGGTCTTCGCGCCAATGGCCCTGGCGGTCCCGGCTGCAGCGGCCCCGGCGGTAACGGTCCCGGCGGCAATGGTCCCAGCGGCGATGGTCCTGGCGGTGCCGCCGAGCGGGCTGGCTTCGGCTTGGCACTTTTCGTCGTAGCGGTCGCGATGCTGTTGGCTCAAAATGCGTTTTAATATTCGACTAAGTATAACTGAAGTGTTTTGATCGTTATTTCTTCAGTTAAATAAACTCTTTCACAGATTATTTGCGCTATGCTTTAACACCACTACTCTTTCAAACTATGTCGCATGCCCACAAACCTTCAGTACACTAGGTACACTGAACGCTATTAGATGTCGGGGGATTTATGAGCCCACACTAAGCAGTAGAGGTGCTGCTTTACTGTCTTTTCTCTAAGCGGGCACGGTATGCTAGCGCAAAAACTAAACGATTTGCATGGACCGGCCCGGAGATGATCATCTATCCGTATACATACCGCAGTAGCAAGAGCAAGCGCATGCACCTTCGTCATGGATGCATGTAGGGCGTAAGCAGGGTTACGAGGATAGTACGAAATTTGCAGCTAATCGTAGGCACAGGGAATTCATCAACTGGTGTTGACCCTACCATACACGATACAATTCCCTGTGATGCACCGATCTCACTGAAGAAAGAACATTGTGTCGTATGATTACATGTTTTTAAGCATGCGAGCAAAGAACCTGAGCGCGCAAAAACCGGCCACACAAATGCGTGCAGTAATCGTCACGAGTACGTGAATACAGCCTGCATGCATGTAGGTACGCACCTGAAGGTCTTTTGAAAGAATCTCTATCGATCATAAAGGGCTTTACACTAGAGATCGACATTGACCCCCCGTACCGTACCCGTACCGTACTGGACACCCCCGTACCGTACCCGTACCGTACTGGACACCCCCGTACCGTACNAAGACATTCCATCGACTTAGAGGAGTACACGTGGGTGAGCAACCTCGGCAGGGCGGGAACCCTTGGTCCAACGAGGGCCCTCGTACAGGCCTCGGCCTGACATGCCCCCAATTGTGCGGGGCAGTGGCTGGAATGCCCTCCCCTTGTCAGGGCTACCACTTACCCCACTCATCCAGGGGACGTCACGTAATATGGCGAACTCGCCCGGTACTTTTGTCGGCACTAGTTGTATGTGACCGATGAAGCGGAGTGCAGCGTTCGGCAACGGTACGAGCAGAGTAGCCATGACAACAAGACGCTGTTTTCTCGTACTCCATGACTATAACTGGCGGATGTATAACTCAGTCGTATGGGTCTGCTCGATTTGTCGCGTGCCACTAGGTAGTGTGGCCTAAGTGACTCACATTCGTTAGCGTCAGGAACCTGTTGACGGCGATCGCTGCGTGGGCAACAAACTGAACGCTGACGACGTAGGTCATCGCAACGTAGGCAATGTTGCCCTGCGGGTAATTGAACAGTGCTCGCGGAACATAGCCCATCGATGCCAGACGAACGTACACCAGCGCCTAAAAATGTCGACTTGATCTGTAGGTGACCGTTATCACGTGCTTGTCGTCAACGATATCTGTGGAACGTTTTGTCCTGCCGTGGAGAGCGCGGGGAGGAGCACTAGTCCAACAAGACTCCTTCGGATAGTCAAGGATCGCCCCAAAACTGCTCAAGGGCAACACAACACATACTAAAAAGTTAAATCCATGTCTTTTCGACCGTTTTCGGCCAAACGCTTTGGCTTGGTAAGAAACTGAACATTTCTGGTTGCTTACACCATTAGTTAGTAGCTTCCAATGTCTGGAACAATTCCTTCGATATTAGCGGAGACCCTCAGAACGAGCTTTTACGACATAAGGCAAGAGCGGACTCTTTCTTACCAAGCTGTAGTCAAGAATATCCGCAGCGCTCTGCAGCGCATAGAGGGTGAAGAACCCGGTGCGGAATGCGGCGCTTCCGCTGCGCCTCTTCCTCAGAATGCACACCAGGACAGTCATGTGCAACGAAAGAAAGAACAGCTCAACCGATTGGTAAAGAACGTATGCAGGTGTTAGCGGCATGCCGGCGGTTGTCGACTGCTTCGAAGGTCGGCAACAGTGTTGCTAGTAGCGCGAAAAAGTAACAAGAAAGACCTTCGTCGCGTGACCCTAAGGTCCCTATTCAATGATCGACTTTAGGTAGTGCAAGATCTTCGAGTACATCATACGAAGTCCTTTGTATCATACGTTTTTAGGCTACACTTTCTAGTTTAAAGTCAAGACAATCAGTACGTCTTCGATTTATACTTGGCCTAGGTAGGCGAAGATTCGGATACACGTACAAAAAAGGGGAAAGTTCAAGGCGCATTTAGTTTCTAGTCTTTTCTAGTCCAAGCACTCGGGTGGCTGACTCTACTTGCTGTCCTATAGGCGGCGGAGATGTTGTTTGACTGAAATCCCGCAATAATGTTTCTACTAGCGTGAAAAAGTGATCGCCAAGCGCTTGTCGCGTGACTTTAAGGTCTCTGTCAATGATCGACTTTAGACCGTGCAAGATCTTTGAGTACACCTTACGAAGTCCTTGGTGTGTATGCCTTTAGGGGAAACTTCGTATTCGAAGATGTAGTGATAGTTCATGTGGAGTTTAGTTTAAAGTAGAAGACAATAAGTACGACTTCGACTAATACTTGGCATGCAAAGGCCGAGGTTCGGCTATAGGTACGAACAAAAAAGTGGAATGTTTATAGATGCATGTAGTTGTCCTGTCTTTTTTTGCATACTGGGAATATGGGTGGGTTAACGCGCTGTCCTAAAGGCCGTTAAAAGTTGCAGTTTGTAGATGTAGAGATATTTCGAGCCTCGCGTACAAAGCTCATAGGTAAACTTTGTACGCTGAATGGCATTCGGAATTCGAAAGGCCCCCTTTCAATTCAGAATTCGGAGCGTGAAAAACGGTCTGAATTTGGCATCTGGCCAAAGTTCGGAATTAATCCCGCTAAAAGGGGATACGGGTACACATGGTGGTAATAGTGCGAGTCTCAACCTTTCACGGTTCCAATTAAAGACAATGGCAAGCGTCCCGCGAGACGCAGCATTTTTTTTGACGGACGGCTCGTTCGGAACCTCCTGATGCTTGCATGATGGCTGCGCGCACGCGTCGCAGTCTGGGCTCCCAGACTGAATTTCGCGCCTATGGCAAAATTCGCCTTCCGGTAAGCGTTCGGCGGTGGTCCGGGGGCAATTGTGGGGCGTTCGAGGGGCGGTCTCTAGTTACTCGGCGCACGCTGCAGAACCGCGGGAAATATCTGTATTGACGTAGTTTTCTCGTGTTTTCCGGGGAAGGCACGTTTTTTACTTAGCTACACTCGGTTCTTGCAACTTCTGGACCCTTCCTTAGGGCTGCGGAGAATCTGTCTCTTGTGCTGAGGCAATCCAGAGTCCAAATGGCTTGTTCTACCGAATCCTATTGACGGTTTCCTAACTCTAAAATGTGTTCGAACTTCCGAAAATGTTGGCAACAAGAAAAGCCGTACAATATAAAAAAGATTAGGTAAAGTGACAGATCGCTTTGACTGGAGAAACGAGAGGAAGGCACTCCCCAAAGGCATGCTGGTCTTGGCCTTGTTGACGGAAAATCGGGAAATGTAATGTAGTGCATAAACATACATAAGCATACCGACAGCGCTGGCTAAGAGGAAAAAATGTGGCACGACGTGGCTTGTAGGTGGACTTATGAAGAAGCAAGCCAGCGATTCATCTTCAAATGACCAAGAGGTAGATACGTTAGGCGACCACTAACAGAGATATAAATTAATTTTTTGTAGAAAATTAATTTTTTGTTCGCATATGGAGTCGCACAGAACACACGTATTTCTACGTGCAACCAATTTTCTGACTCCCTAGATGCGCCGTCTGAAAAGATTGACAAGTATCAAACACTGGCTTGGCTTCGTTCGTGTCATGAATGCAATATTTATTCGTGCTTTTCATACGATGCTTCCTCATGTAGCCGAAGATGTTCTAATCACTTTTCCCTTGCTCAGTCGTTACTTCGTCACTGGATCGGCGACGCTTAGCATACCGTTGGCATAGTCGAGATGGACGCATTTCTTTGGCAGGAACTGCGAGCCGATCATCCACTCATAGCCACTCTGCATGATCAGCAGGGCACATGTCGGACCGGATTTCGTGGTCTAAATGATTAGGAATTATTGCGTACGTGTAAGAAAAGTTTAAGAGTTATGTACAAACGTGGGATACCCAATCAAAAAAAGAAAAAGAAGACTTTTTGAAAAAATACAGAATCACACAGTTTACTATGCTGGAATTTGTTGCGTGTGTCGACGTGACCTTCAGTTACGATGGACCCGTGTACCAGACCGACCCGTGCGGGGTCTCTAAGAATCGCTTTAGGGTTAACCCGGGTGAGCATGAAATTCATTGCCGACTGTGTCCCGTCTAGCTTACCATTTTAACGGCGAACTTCTCCGCCGGCACGGTGTAAGCGTAGTCCTTACCGATGCTAAACTGGATTCCCGGTAGGCTGGCGATCTTGGCGCAGTCGACCGTGTACAAGTTGAGCTCGACATTGTATACCGGATTGAAAGGGATAATAATGCGACGGAAGTAGGCCATGGGCACCACGAGGAACGGCGTACCGATGGCTACCAGGGCATCCGCACCCTGCGCGAAAAGGGCCTTTGACCCGACCGAGAGTCTAAAGTGCTAAGGATGCGAAAAAGGCGCAGTTGTAACAAAAAGTCATGAGGACGTGAAGTAGTCTTGTTCTGAAGGCCTCTCCAGACCTAGTTGCAGCACAAACGCAGTCTGATCCACCAGTGGCGTACCGAGGATCCGGTTTTAGGGGGGGGGGCAATGGTCAACCCTGGCAGGGGGGCGGGGGGGGGGG
>JNEY01000885.1:15144-28507 GCA_020875895.1 Aphelenchus avenae
CGACAACGCTCGCTACAAGTCGACTGGGGAAATGCCAACTGGCGAAAGCTACAAGGAAATTCCAAGCCGAAAAAAGTTCTCAGAAAGCGAAACGAGTCTTCGGAGTTCTGGTTTTCGGAATTCGCTTTTTGCCGTATTAGTCCTCTCGATTTAAGCTTTTCTCGAATCGGCATTCCGAGCATTGACGGCTACCAAACACTAGCCAGGACCTGATGTTGTAGTACCGTGACATTCAAGGCCATTACATTTCACTTGCGTGACATTTCATCCCGGAAAACATTTCAGTCCTGGAAACGGTTGAGTCCACGTACACTACGCGTTTCGATGGTTTAGTATCATGTCCGGTCGGCTATGGAAGCTTAAGTGGCCACTTTCCTTGAAGTATGGGATGTAAAATATGTGCACGTACACAGAAATATTTTGGGACTGGAAATGTCGCGGAAATGAAATAGCATGGGACTGAAATGTTGGACCGACGCAGCCGGCGGACGTTGGGAGGCATTTCGAGGAACCACCAGGAGACCCCTAGGCAGGATGCTCGATGAGCCTCGACAAGAGCAAGTGCTTCAGCAGGGACCTTGATGAACATACACATACATGGTTAGGCAGCAAGCATCCCACGTGTCGCAAGCATGCGACTATGCGCCCGCGGGCCTAAATGTGATTTCCGGCGGGTATCAAAAAAGTCGTCTCGAATTCTGTTCTGTCACCTTAAAGTTTAAACGTAGTCTTCGAAACATGAAAAAAACGCCGATATTGCGCGCGGCGGTTTAAACTAGAGATGTGCGCCGTGCGGTGCCTTTCTGCCGTGATCACGGCACGGATCCACGAAAGGGAGGGGTCACCACGAGACGGGTAAAACTGGCGACGTGCCGTGCCGTGATAGTGGTCACGGCACGGAACACGGTCGTTTTATTCATTCGTGCCGTTTTCCGTGCCACGGCCACGGTACGGCAGATAGTCGAAACGTGCCGGTTCCTTTCGGCAAGTATCGACGTCGTATTTTTTAAAAAACTGCGAAAACTTTGCTTAGAACTAGACAGGGAAACCACCTCGTGCTCCGTTCCGTGCTGGCGCTGACTCCCCCTTCCCCTGCCGAGCTCCATTGCAGGCACTGTAAGTTGCTGTTCCGGGCCCGGTATGGCGCCGTCCCACGGACAAATCCAGAAATGTCCAAAAAACCACCATAAGGTTTATCAACAGTAATGCAACAAGAATGCAAAATTACATGGACCTTAGAACACCTTAAATACCCTTGGAAATGCGCGTATCCTCAAGGCTGTGGCAAATTTTCATTTGCAGTTTTCCTGCTTAACCCAAAATTCTCGCTGGCGGCGCCTGCGGCGGGCCCTTTAAGGCCGGTATACCGAAAATTGCTGTTGAGCAATCCATCCGAAGGCCCAAATTTTGAACGATTTTTTTCGTAGAACTCCAAATTTTGCTTCCGGCGGCGCCTGCGGCGGGCTATTTTTGGTTCAGTCTAATTAAACAGTAGTTTCGACGCACCAAATAAGCTTTATCGAACAACCCCTAAAAACACCTAAGGGAACGTCCAGAAAATGTGTAAGCATTACATCGCCCTTTTTTGGCCCCCCCCCCCTGAATCAAATGTAATCACAGAGCCGGACCCGAAGGCCGACGCCGAAAAAATAGGTAAGGGTCCCTCCCCCCCTTACTATGCCCCCCCCCCTCTGACCGGATCCTAGGTACGCCACTGACCCCGGGGTCACTATTAGGGGTTTTACGGTACATGGAGAGATCAAAGCGGGGGGTTTGCTTAACAAACATGATGACTTCTAAGAGAGAGAATTCACGAGAATGTACTTGAACGAGTAGATGAAACGCATCTTTACCGAGAGCTTAATTCCGTCCGTAAAGACCTTGACACTTTACGTTTTCTACTTTTTTTCTATCTATGACCTTGATCGCTATGTAATTACATGCATCGAAGCAAACGTGACGACGTAACCGTCTGGTAAATTCATCAAATCCCGATTCTTAGTAGAGATTCGATCTTATGTTAAGTACGCAACACTAACAAAGTATACTCTTTCGCTCTCCTGTGAAGAGCCTAAATGCGATTGTTTCATAAATTTTAATGAATTTTGAGCTAAATAATCCTTCTGCGGGACCAGGCCTCGGACCGTGGGGGGGGGCAAGCGAGAGGGGGTGGGGGACTAAGCAGCCGGAGGCCCAAAATTTTTACTCGGGCTTCTTGCCATGCGTCCCGCTGGCCAACTCCTAAATCCGCATTGTAGCAATAGAGGCGTGAGTGGGTATCGTCCAGACGTCGATGGATTGTACTGAAAGTGCGCTGCCGCAAACTTGGACGCCGGACCATGGATTATGTTGCATTGTCTCCTTCGCTTTTGTCGACGACATTCTCCCGTTCTTCCACGTGAGGATTCGGTTGCTACCAGCCGAGGCATTGTTATCTTCTTATCAAGTCGCGGCCTGCACCCACCATGACCTCAATCAAACCACTGTGCATTCTTCTACACCTTCAACCGGTCGAACGGACGAGGACCACCGATCATCATCGGACGAGGACCACCGATCAGCGGCGACGTCGAAAGCACAAAAGCCGAGCGAAGTTCTTAGCGGGGTTTTCATGCATTCCCCGGACACCTCTGATAAGCCTATTGAAACCGTTTCCATGCCGTAGTGAGCGTTCTCTACTCCCTGAAGACTGTTCGAGCACTCGACCAGCTGGCTTCCCTGCACGCGCTTGCGTCGCCTTCCCGCTACATGTCCGGGACAAATGCACGAGTTTCCTCGTTATCAGCTGAAGCTAGATCAGTGATTTGTGTAGTTGGTGCGGTTGCGGCTTCACTGAACGGACAGGCCGGTCTTAGTCAGGGTTTCCGAGTGTGGATAAAAGTTCGACCTCGACCTCGAGGTGCGATTCTAAGTTCGACCTCGACCTCGAACGGTCAGCATCCTCGACAAGATCATCACGAGCGACAACAAGATTCGACGTCGAATATATCAAAGTCCACCTAATATATCAAGTCCAATCAGTTTTTTTGAAGAAGCAACCTTAAAAAAGAGGTGAACTGAAGCTTCTTGACCCATGCCGTGCCCCTATTCAGACTTGTTTTTCTTCTTCACGACGAGGGACGAGTTTCTAAGTAGCCCCCTACGACGTCCGTCAGTGTTAATGCAAACAGCTAGAATCGACGACTAGTCGTGATAATGATCGTTTAACACATTAACGTCGTTAGACATTTCACAGATAAATTTAGACAAAATCAAATACAACAGACAACAATAGGCATACCCGTAAACACAAGCACTGAGAGGACGCATCGGAAACAAAATTGTCGTGGCGCTCTGACTCGCTCAACTGAGGTCAAGTCCGAATGGTTTTCATAGTTTTGCGCGAGTCAGAACCCGTGTCGTTTGGCATGGAGCCGTCAAAAAGGCAGTCAAACGATTTTGGTAGAAGGACATTTTGGAACGCGATCACCAACGCAGACAGCGATGAACGGTGCACAGGTGTCGCTCGTCACAGCGTTAAACGTCCTACACCGTCATTCTTAGCAGGAACATCAGGCCGGCGGCGATTATGCCAGACACTGAAAAAGAGTAAAGTTACGTTTTCCAACAGGAATGGGCTTACCTGGCAAAGTGACGAGCCAGGACAAGACGACGTTGCGGAAGATGCCCCATCGAATTCCTTCGCCCGCCTTGATACAGCCGACTGCTACCACCGATCCGACAAGGCCTACAACACACAGTACTTAATGCAAGTACTACCACTCTATATCGTGCTACTTGTACACAACACCCGACTCCGAGGGTTTATTAGCATGAGTACCCCAAGAACGCCGAAGCAAAGAGTACCAAAAATTTTTGAAGCAAAAAGTCTGTGAAAAACGTGTGTTTAAGCTTGGTATACGCGGGTATGACTACGTCTATCGCGTCATTATACACACACGTGGGCACTCGTGCACGTGGGTTGATTAGGAGGGGACAACCCTGTGCGGGTGACCTGGGCCGAGCCCTGACATTCTTTTTTTGGCGGGAATGACCCATTATTTGAATTTGCATTTCCACTAATGCAGACAGGTTGCTTTGCTCATCAAAGAGTGTCGATGCTTGTTCACATCGTTAGACATCACTTACAAGACTTAACGATCTATAGATTTTATATTTCCGTGGCCCACGCCCACGCCCTCCTCCCGGGTGGGGGGGGGATTATTAGAGGAAATACGGTACTTACAATGGGTTGTGCTGATAGGTAAGCCGGCTTTACTAGCAAGTAAAGCTGTCACAGCGGCGCCGAACTCGATGGTGAAGCCACTAAAACACCAAGGTTAAAGCTGTCTCATGCCGCGTCAAGATCCGAAAGTCCCACCGTTCACGAGCAGGACCTTACCTAGCCGGATGGATGTGCGACATCTTCTGTCCCACGGTCTTGATGACTTTGTGCCCCAGGCAGCACAGTCCGACGCAGATGGCGAGCACACCGAAGAGCAGGACGTAGATCGGTGTTGGCTGGTCCTGCAAGACACTCCCACTCGTATAGATGGCGAGCAATGCGGTCAGCGGAGCGATGGCATTGCTAAAACCGAAGGTTCATAACTGGCTTTGTGACGGCTGCTACGTACGATACATCGTTGGCGCCGTGCGCGAAGCCGGCGAAGCACGCGGTGAAGACCTGGATGGAGCTGAACAGCTTGAGGGTACGCTTGTCATCCTTGCGCTCGCGAGCAGGCAGGAACCACCTGATGAATCCCTTCGCGGCTAAAGGATAGCATTTCATGAGTGTAGAATTGGTTTATTGCATGCAATTCTGTTCTTAATTACGAAATGAAATTCCGATTTTTTAGACACTTCTCTTCCAAATGACCTTTTCCAACCTTGCGCTCGGCCAAGCGGAACTTTGCAATTTTCCACACTTCTGGGACATTTTTTTTGTTTCCTCTGCTAAGTGTGCTTTTTGCTGGCTGTACGATTTCCTTTGTACTCATGAACGTGCGTAACGGAATTCGTGTACCTTCGGGGAACTAAGTCGCTTCTTATCAGCGTTATGGCAAATGTCGCTGTCGCATGATTGCTTCCGCTTAGCGGAAACGCACACATTCACCGGCTACTTTGTTTCGAGATTGATAACCAAAAAGAACGAACAAAGTCGGACCATTAGTCGCACTTTGGAGGTGGAATCGTATAGTTACTACACATGGAATTTGGAGAACAAAAGAAAGAACCTTAGGAATGATATGGCATGAACTAAAGACCTAGCTAGACCAGGTGAACGGTTTCAGGGGATGACCAAATCTGCTAAAAAAATAGACGGTCAGCACCTAGCAAAGGAGATATCCGTTAGTAGTCGTGCTTGTGGCTGAAGCAATGACGCGAAGCGGTCGATGAAAAGTACTACATGCTTTGAGAACACAGTTCTTGAACGGGACGGACCCGTACAGGTAGAAGCGATCGTTTGAGAACGTAACGAAAACAGAAAATTCATCAGAAGAAAGTGACGGAAACGAAAATTTCGGTAGAGCTTCTTAGGCTTAACGACCACTTCAATTTTAGAACCACGCGCCTAACTACCCATAGCCACATTGTAGGTAAGAATGAAATATTTTAATTACTTACTCCACTCCAGTCGCTGCTGCTCGTTCGGGTTGAACAGCTCCGTGGGCAGGTTCATCTCATGCCAAGGCGCCGCAAGGGTCCCGTCGGGAAGCCTCAGGGTGGCCCGCCGGACCGGGTACTGCTGCATCGTGGGAACTGCGAGCGTGTTCGGAGTCGAAGTTGGGGTCTCGATGAACGAGATCGAATTCGGATCCTTCTTAAGCTCGCCGTTTCCAAGGTCCAGTGCGACGGCGTTTGCGGGTACGCTCATGCTAAGCGTGTGGTGGATGCTCGCTCGGATGGTGTTACGGCCTAAAACAGACTCACTGGCATCAGGACAACTCAAAAAGTCTCTTGGGAATGGCTAAGAAAGCGCTTACGGTTGACCCACGCAAGAAGACGCGGCTTCATCACAAAGTGAACGATGAGTGCTGCGACGATTCCGGCCGCAAAGCTGATGACAAACGCCAGCCATAGCGGGACGGATGCCAGGTGGAGAATCTTCGAGCCCTGGTAGCTTACCGCGAAGGTATTGAACGCTAAACAGCGGCGAGTTACGGGGGAAAATGAACGCATTGTTCTTACCAATGCAGAAGAAGTAGAAGACGGGAAGAGCCTTGAGGCCGCAAATGAGAGGCTCATTCTAAAAAAAGATGTTTAGAATGTGAAGGCGCGAAAGGCAGAAGCCTTGAGTCAACTTGTGCTCGATCTTTTAGCCCAGGTTAAGGCAAAGCTAAGCAGTTAGCCTTGGTCTAAGTAGATTTAGACGCGACACCCCGCACTCCGTACCGTAATGACCACCGCGTACCGTTCTCCTTACCGTAGAGTACGGTACAGATTGCGGTACGGCGCATATTAAAGTCGTTTAGTCAGAGAATGATGCCGTACCATACGTCGCACGGTACCGTACGAAACCTTTATTGCACCTGCGCCGTGCAATATCCCGTACCGTAGAACATGGCACGGAACGAGCGTCTATGTATAGTACAAAGCCCTGCATTTGTGCTTTTAGGCCTAGGTTTAGGTTTGAACTCGGTTCTACTCACACTTGTCTGCCTAAGCAAAGCACTCACCCTTCGCAAGACTGCAAAATCAAGGATGATGTATAGAGCTGCCGAGACCGTGCCGGACAGCAGAGGGCTTACCACCCAGGAAAGAACTAAATGTCGCCGGGTTAGTACCTTTCTGCAAACATCCGCAATTACTAATTTTTCCAATCTCCCACCACCGAATGCCATGAAGGCCCTTGCAAACGACGGAGAAGCCGACCGTCGCTCCGACGACGGATTGTGTTGTGGACACCGGTAGCTCGGAGAAGGTGGCGATGATCAGCCACGCAGACGTGCCGCCGAGGATTGCCAGCTGGCCGACCAGGAGCAGTTTTGGGTCATCCGCATAGAGGTCGGTATCGACTACCCCTTTGCGCATCGTGTCGGTGACGTTATAGCCTGCAAGGAGGTGCTTAAGTTTGAGGTAAGAACGTGACATTTGTCAAAAAGACTGTCCTCATGTAGGCAGCCCTTCAGCTTGTGACAGACCATGGGACACAATTTTGGAATTTCCGAATGGGGTTTTCAGTTTCGTCGGACACTCTGAAGTTTGCATTCGGTTTTTGGTAGTCGAATCCGGAAAATGCACCGGATATTTGGAATTTAGCAAATCAGAACGCATGTAATCCCTGAGCGAAGCAGCCTTCAATTTGGTTTCGTACTCTTATCGGCCACTGCCAGGGTGGAACGTCGCACTCACCGACTAATACGGCTCCGAGCGTCTCGAAGATGGTAGCCAGGAAGTAGGCCCACTTCAAACTGAAAGCACAGATAAGTGTCACATTCAAGCGGGCACAAGAAGGCTGTAAGGAGTCAACGTACTTTAAAACGCCACTTCCTACGCTCGTTCCGAAGGCGTTAGAAACGTCTAAATGCACAGATTATTCCGAAATCAAGTAGAAAAAACAGAATGCTTACCGTTTGCGCCCATTCCGAAGCCGAGAACGAACGCGAGGATCGCGCCTACGATCAGCGCCCATAGAATTTGATGCTAAAGCATGGGGTACTCACGGCGCCCTTTGCAAAACGGGTACAAACAGGCCGGCCAAAAGGACTCACGTGAAATTCCGAAAGCGATTCGCCCGTCGTCGTAGAGATCAGCATGGTCGTCACCATGACGGCCGCTCCAATCAAGCCAGGCATGTTGTAGGGAGGTTCTGAAATCGGCATGAAAGAAGTTTGTGAAAACGAAATGAAAATTTGGACACGACAGTTATTCGCGGTACCGAGTAGAGCAACTCGTAGCTGGTGATCATCGACAATTTTGTAACGTAGTCGGAAAGTGCAAGTATGACGGAGGAACAAAATGGGCTTCTCGGAGCGGCACTGAAGTTCTCTTAAAATCGTCGGTAAGCGAGCGACCTTGGCTTCTGCGCCACTGACTAGACAGACAAGTCCTTGTCTCTTGTCCCCGTTGGCGGGAGCTGATAACAAGTGGTCATCACTCAATGCAATCAAAAGCAGACGACATGCTAAGTGCGTTAGCGGTGGCACTACGACTCTAAGAGAAAGTTTCGTACCTCCCACTTCCCAGTAGAGGGAAACAACCTAAGCAGTTAGTATAAAAGGCCCTCCGCCTCACCAAAAACCCACGTTCTTTTAGCTAAGCAGTAGCCGGATAGCCAAACTATACACTCCCGCACTCATGCAGGAGAAAGGCAGCCGAGCGCCCGGTCTTATCAAAAGTTGGTCTCGGCTTTTATAGGACCACGAGCAGACGTCGCACGTTCGGAAGCGGGGCGGAACCGTGTCTTGCCAACGGCCGGCGCCCGCTGGAGGACACTCGGCGCACACGGTTCTCGCGGATTCCTCGCTAATGTTTCTGTTCAAGGAGCGTTTGATAAGGTCATTCCGTTCATTGTCCCCGACGCACGTGAATTTTTTGCGAATGGTCGCTTTTGCATAGCGTCGACCTTAGCGAATCCGAAAGCGAAAAACCAAAGCGACTCTCCGAAATTGCAAAAAGAATGAATTCCCTAATCAGAAGCCGAACTTTAATCCAATTCTTAGTCCTACTTAGTGCAGACGATGCCGGAGATGATGGTCCGCGGTACAGAATAGGTGAGGCTTGCCGTTTTTTGTATCTGAAACCCATCGTACCTCGAGCACATATGCAAGATGCCGAGCACTCTTTGCACAGTCAGAAGTCTGAAAAATTTAGGACCAAGTCTGGCTACCGAAGCCAGAAAATGCCGAAATTTCCGTATGCGAATGCGAACTCCGGCCCATATCTGACACTTATTAGTTGCTGTTTCTCATAGGCGTTCTGCGGTACACTGGATTCCCTTGCTGTTAACCTCGGATATCCCGATGGGCCGTTGAGCCGAAGGCCCACGGGTCATTCACAAGTGTAAAATGCACACATGACTGCACTTATGAAATTCACAAAGGTCGGCCATTTGTCAGCACTAGTGGTATGGCATCATTCAGAATAGTAGGGCAGCGATAAGCTTATCCTTCCGGTCCGCAACCACTCGTTTGCTTTGATAAAAAGAAGACCACGAGGTCTAACATTAGTCGAATTCCAGTCTTCGATGATCAACGGATCGTTTCAGCAAGGGCGTTCCAAGCAACACGTCATTAGTATGCTGCGATTAGCGAGCCCATCACTCTCTAATTTTCGAGGTCGATGCATCGCTTTAAGTTGTTGTCCATGCATAGTGCCCTTGGAGCTTTAGCGTTAGATGAACTTCGTAGAATGAGTGTCAATCCCGGTTCCGTCAGCGTTCAGAAAATGCTCTGACTGCATGACCCTTCCCTTTTCGTCATCATTTTGTCCGTTCCAGTGAAGTCCAACTCTCTTGCTTCAAACGTGGAAGGAAGAAGTGTTCCACAAGAGACGCATCCAGCATGATTGTGCAACCAATTTTAAGGTGTACTTAGCCAGTTCATTCACCAGAAAAGCGCCGGAGCCCTTCTTCCGGTCACCCTTGTGTGTAAGGGTTCGTCGAGACCGTTGCAAGCGTCACCGTAGCCTCACGACCAGCAAACATCACAACGTGCAAGCGCATCAGGCATCGAACGCCCGGGAAAGACACGCGTCTGTCCGAGACATGTGGCGGCAAGACAGCGTCCACCACGACCCGAGCAGACGTCTATCGTCAGCGTGAGCAGCTCAAAAAGCAGAGAACACGGACGAGCGGGTTATCAGGACATCGTTGCTTTTGAAGTACCCGTCACCGAGAGGTCATTTCACTCTAAATTGGTGCATGCTCATTTTGACGTGGGTGCTGTCGAAGAGGGTTTCCACCCTACCTTGCAAATCCCCCTTATATTCCGAGACCCCCTACGAATCGCCCGCCTTCACATTAAGGTAAAAACACGTGAAAACCCATAAATTTTAGTGTACACGTCGATTTCTGGTGTTTTTGAAAGGTTTTATGGGGAAAATATGTCGGGGCGATTCGGAAATGGCGTTATTCGGAATTCATGACACATTTTTTATCTCAGTTTAGCATATACTCTTGTGGGTCTTTCTAAGGCAGCCCCCAACCCTTTTCGGCACATCAAGCCAACATGAGGCATCGTAAACTCATTGCTAATGACACCCCGATTGTTCGAGGCGCGCTAAACGTTGCTGAGACTTAGCCTCCGCGTAGATAGAAGGGGGTAGTCCTCCGCGATACAGCCGGAAAATTGACCGGAGCTCCCTGAGTGTAAGCATGCATCAACAAGACGTTTTCCAGTCTGGCCCTTTCCCGAGCACTATTACCTTTATTTACACCTTCATATAAATGAATTCAGATATACGTTTTACAAACTGAGCCTCACACATTGGAATATCGGTTACCTGCACTTGTGACATCCCTTCCCTTTCTTGCGCCGTATTTCCGCGCATCCGCTGCACGCAAGATGCCTGCAGGAGGTCTTTGGGCCATCCACTAGCCCGCAGACAAACAAAGTGTCGACGGGTTTATCCATGCAGAATGGACATCGCCACGCATCCCGGAGCGTGCCGATCTCGCCGACCTTCTCGTCGATCACGCGGCGTAGACTCCCTGCCTTGCGCTTTTCCGCTTCCAATGATCGACGAAATCTAAACGTGAACGTGAAGGCACAGCTGTGGTAACGAAAAGTCTTCAGTGGGGTGGCGAGACTTTAATATGCACTAGCAAATTCTCCTTCAGGTTCTAGACTTTTTCTTCGTCAGTGTCTTAAGCATGCCTGCCTAGCTGGGTGTACAAACCTTTTTGTTTGTGCTTCAAAGGTCATTTAGGCTCGTTGTGCGTCCATGTTCGGAGCGATTTACGAATTGCCGTAATGTCCCCCAATCAAAGCCGTCACGGCTTTGCGGTACAGAGGGTGCTGCACGCAAGAGCTGGGCTCCCGGAGTCCGGACTCGAAGCCACACTCGAACCCCAAAGAAACCGAATTTCGAAGCTGTATCCGAATACGGAGCGGTGCAAAGCGTTCTACCGGCATCGCCCAGAAAATAAAAAAATCGCCCAAAAAAAAGACATCCTCAGCAGTAGGAATGACCCGCCGCCAGGCGCCATGAGAGCTAAATGCTAAATTTCGTAAAAAACTTTCGCTGATCTGACCTTACCGTAGGCGGTGTCACCTACGGCGAGCCATAAAGCAACACATAAAATATTCGATCCTCCGATTATTTGGACAGATCCCGGATACCGAATATCGAAGCCGAATCTGAAGCTCCCCCAGCCCTCCACAGCTCCTCACAACTGACTGAGGAGAGGCCAAGAAAGCTCTGCGGAACGCGTAACATCTCTCAGCAATGTGCGCGCATATGCGCAGTCATATTCTTGTGACGCTGCACGCCGACGCACACTGAACTCTGAGTTTGAGAAGAGACAGTGATCATACCTACATGAGTACCCCTCGTAGGCTAATAGGCAGAACTTAGCGTCAGCGTTCACATAGTTTCCATTATCGATACGTTGAACGTTCGAAGTGAATTCATATCATACAACCCCGTAAACCCTTGTAATTCTGACCATTATGCGTTCAAAGTGGGCTCATTTTCGTATCACGAATGGGAAGATTTGTACTAAAGAATCTATAAGCGCTAGAGCTTGAAACATACTTCCTGGTCTGCACTACATGGCCCTCCGCCGATATCTGGTCTGCTCACGGAGATGTGCGTTGGTTTTATTCGGAATGGCCTTGTACACTGGGATGCCATTCGGTGCGTTATCGACGAAAATCATCGCAGCCATTTCGGGCGAACGGAGAAAGTCTCGGAGAGAGTCGTAGCCTCTGCATTGCCCACCGAAGGTAGCGAAGAAGTTGGTCGATGCTGGGACATCCCTCGTGGCAGCTCCACGCCGCTCCGTACACTTGGGCCTGCAAGGTTTTGAAAGCTTCTTCGTCTCGCGGGCGACTCGAGCAGGCGCTGATAGAGCCTAAACATAGCCATTCTAGAATTCTTTAGACAGACGATAAATTTGTTAGAGGCCAAGGGTGAGGCTTGTGACTTTTGAAGCTAGGAACGGAAATACCCGCAGCTAGCTACCGTAGCGTACCGTATAGTAAGGGTACGGTACGGACCGTAAAACGCTACGGTACGGTACAAGTACAGGTCGCACTAGTGCTAAATATCGAGCAAAGCCGTACCGTACGCCGTACTAGCCTGACCCACTCGTACCGTGTCATGTACCGATAGTACGGAGGTGCGGTACGGTACGGCCGTACCGTGGTGTTACTTGTACGGTTGCCGATTTATACTGGTAACGCATACGGCAGTTTTGTTTCGACTTGCTTATTAGTGTCCGGAACGAGTCGTTTTAAAACCCATTTTCCTTAAGGCTCGCACACGATCCGTCTACGCGTTTTGCACGAGGGGGAGTACACTTCGACGTTGCACTTGCAGCGGAGAACGAAATCAAAGCGGGCGCATGTCAGACCGTACCTGCGTCTTGCAAAGTCCAGATTTGCTCCGAATATTCGACGCTCTTTGCGCGCTCAGCATCCCGTTCCTCGTAGAATTGCCGATTTTCGCTTGCAATGCTTTCGACGTTCGCAAGAACTTGACCATGGTTACCGGGTTGTCGTTCTCGGCCCACGCTAAATCGTACCGTGACATTATGAATCGTTTTACCATACGCTACCTCCAGTAAGTGCGGTTCGAAGACTGTCCACCTCGTTCTGGGCCTGTGCTGTGGATTCGTCTTCGTCCTGATTACCGTCTTCGTCTTCGTACGACGAAGACGAAGACGATCGGAAAAATCGTTGAAAGACGAAGACGAAGACGATGTCGAAAGCAAAAAATTCTGAGAGACGAAGACGAATGGCGGGACGAAGACGAAGACGAAACATTTTCGATGTTTTGTCCCTTTTATCACGTTCATGTAGCACAGTTGTGCGTTTTTAAGCAAAATTCTAAGAGACGAAGACGGAGACGAAACATTTTTGAGCTCAGGGACGAAGACGAAGACGAAGACGAAAGGGCAAAGACGAAGACGAAGACGAAAAATTTTTGAACCTAGGGACGAAGAAGAAGACGAAGACGAAAGGCGGGACGAATGCACAGCACAGTTCTGGGCGTCTCGCATTTCGGTACGATGTCGTTCCAAACCCCGGAAGTTCTCGGCTGCAACAGTGATGAGCCGGATTCCCATATTTGAACAAGCATCCGTCTCCTTAGCGTGATAATTCCATTCAACATTTCGGCAAGATGCACCGAGGCCATTTCGCGCGTCTACAGCGAAAAGTACCACAAATTTCATGCGAAAAGTACCATAAATTCTGAAGTACCACAAATTTCATGCGAA
>JNEY01000885.1:56129-66772 GCA_020875895.1 Aphelenchus avenae
GGGGGGGGTCCAGTACGGCTACGGCTACGGTACGGGTGGTAAATGTCCATCTCTATGCTACGCCGAATTTTGTTGCCGTACTTATTACTGTCATACCTTATGCATCACAGCGACTTAGAAAGTTATGACTCGAGCTCTTCGCAAGGCTTCGAAATGCGCGTCTCTCGCCTAGTCCGCTTCTTGAAAGGAGAAAAATCTTGTTAAGTTCTGACGTCAGTCTTGATGGGATAAACATATTGTTCGGGCTTGTGAGCTAAAGTTGCGATGATCCCCCGAGTTGTAACACGTTCGATCTTATTCGTCATTATGAGCAATTTGCTTTTAAGCAAGCAGCGATGACGCGATTTATTTTCGACGTAAGCTACGCGGGTCGTCTTCAACGCATATTGATGAGGCACGAGCGTTTGACGAACGGACCAGCGTGTCTTTGTCCGAACAACGAGGAAGCAACGCCCCGTCGGACGGACGAAGAAACGAAACGCGTAAATAAGAGTCTTTCGAAATCTAGCCATTCCGCACCCAGATGCATTTGCCGTCTGATTAACGACCAGGAGCGCCGCGTGATGAAGTACGCGCAGGATATCGTGGAGAACGTCAAGAACGCGTGAACGTCATTCCCGGATTCTAACGTATTTGTGCGTTCGTTGTTGCTTAAATAAACTTGAAAAAGCCGCAACGGACGTACCGTATTTTTTCAAATAGAGCCCCAGGGGCTCTATTGTTCGTAAGGTCAGTGAGAGGGGGCTCTATTCGAGGTGGGGCTCTATTTAAGACTGGGGCTCTACAAGCGGACAGAGGGACGAAGTCACAGCCTTTCCATCATAGAAAATCACTCTTGGATTCTTCTAGAAGAAGCAAACATCGTCAGCAGGGTCTCCCTTGGTCAACGGCGGATGAAACAAAAAAAAACATGCTGATACTGGCGGAACGGATGAGGGAGCCCATAATAAAGTAAATGAGCAGTATATTTGGCGACTAGAGCGCGCTCTAGTGATGTGGGCACTTCTAAAGCGATTCTATGGCAGTGCTGCGCTTGTTCACATGTAAACGCCATGCATGGATGAAGAGGCTTACCACTACGCTGCAATAATTCGAAGTAAAAGTTCACTTCAACTTCTGCTCTGTGAACCAGCTGTGTCTGTGAGGTGTTTTATAAAATTCGCTTGTTTATATCCACAGTGGACGGGACCGCTTTGGGTCTGTCCAGAAATTATGTTAGCATAACATGGGGGGAGGGGGTCAGCCACGATGTTTTAACGAAAGTACGCCAAACAAGCTAAAAAATCGCTCTGGCGGCGCCTGCGGCAGGCAATTTAATCTGTAGATCCTCTAAAATTGACGAGTTTTCACGTTAGAATTCCGGTTTTTTTAAGTGAATTTTTGCAAAACATAGCCTATCCCGTTTTCACACGATACTTCTCTTATGTCTCGGTCTCGGAGTCTCGGGGGTGTAGGCTTATTCTCGGCGTTCAGAAAAGTCTCGAGCAGCACTGAGGCCAGCGCATGCTGACGTCACAATGGACGCTTTGACAGTGTGACATTGGCCTGACTAGACAAGTTTTCTGTACGCTCGCGTAGACACACGCTTTGGTAAGGTTTCGCGTTCGGAAATTCGGTGCTTGATAAGTTCGATCGGATTCGCCTCCGTTTCCTTCTCGCCTACGGATTAGCAGAACACCAGTCCTTGATCTGGACCTCCTTCCGAAGCCGAGCGCTTCGGAAGGCCAGGGAAAAGTTTTCAAACCCGACTACTAGACTACTCTCGCTTTGATGAGGCTACCTCTAGTCGCAGCCGAACAAGGTAAGAAAGAAACGAGGACCAAGCGTTGTCCTGCTACGTGTGCCCGATGTTGACGATTACACATCGTGCTTGCGTCGTCATCTACGGTGATGCGAGTCACACTCTTTGCTCCTAGTCCGTAGCGAACTGTTGGTTCCGCTCATCGACCGCGGCCACGTCAGATAGCATGGTAAGTTCCGTAAGGAGGTTGCACCTCAAGAGGCTTCCATTGTCCCAGGATTTGATCAGGCTTTTCTGATTTTCGAAGCGTTAGTTATGAGGAAATGTGTGTTTCGAGGTGAGTGCTTACGACGCACAAATTGGAATGTAGCTTATTTTGCACAACGACGACTGTGCATCGACTGGCGAAACCATCAAAATTTCCCATTACGCACATAATTCTTAACCTTTTCTCATTCTGAAGTGAAACGTGCCTATGAAGCCATGAAGCGAAATGGGACAATAATAACAAATTCTAATACAACATATCGCTGTAATTATACGCCCATCGATTCAGCGCTTCTACACCTTCGCACTTCTTTGCTCTCTGTCGCTGCTACTCGCCGTTCAAGCCGCCCGTGGCCGAGGCCGTGGACGACAACGAGGCAGAGGCCGCACATTTCACAGAGCTGGCTACGGCGGCGGATACGGAGCCCATAACGGTATCAGCTATGGTGGTGGATATGGAGGCGGCTATGGCCGCGGATACGGAGGCGGCTACCGCCAAGGCAAACGCGGTGGCTACGCAGGTGGATCCAGGGACCGCCATCACGATGGGCGGCACGACGGTGGCCGTGATTACTACGGAGTACCTCCGCCGACCGACGACTGTAAGCCTCCGTGCAAGGAATCCTACGGCATCCCCGGACACGTGACCTGCGACTGCACGGGTACGTGAAATTTGCGCAGTCCCCAAACTGGAAAGTGGTCCACATCTGGTTCCCCTACAAGGAATGCCACTGCTATCTCGAACGCCAATTTGGCATTTCCCGCGAGAAATCTTCTAAATTCTTCGGAAGTATTCAAGTTACCATGCGTGTTTTAGATACAAGTGCCACGTCCATTGCCACAAGTACACTAAGCACATCTTTTGCTACCACTACGGCTACTCCTAACACAACTGACGCGGTCACGGCGACAACTCCTACAACCACTCTGACTAGCACTACACCTACACCTAGCACCACAACTACGGGCACGACGACTGCTCCTACAACATCTCCTACAGCCACGACAACTACTCTCACCACAACTCCTGCTACCACTATGACTACTCCTAGCACTACAGATGCGGCCACGACGACTGCTCCTACAACAACCCTGACTACCACAACGGCTACTCCTACAACAACTCCTACTACCACAACGGCTACTCCTACAACAACTCCTACTACCACGACGGCTACTCCTACAACAACTCCTACGGCCACGACGACGACGCCTAGCACCACTTCTACTAGGACTACTCAAATGACTACGGAACAGACAATAACCCTAACGACTACGCCGGGTAAGACTCCAAAGAGAAGGACAAACTGAATGTTTGTTTGATGCAAGCCTTAGTCAGCATCGGACACAAAGCTCTTAGAACTACCGAGTTAAGGTTGGGCACTCAAATCTCTCTTTATTCAGGACACACGGATCCAATTCATTCTTTTCGCGTTTACAGCGATTCCGGGTTCCCATTGCGCCCCGAGTCACATAGTACGGTTGCCGGTTTCTATGATTTCTCACTCCAATCATGGGTTGCACACGAGCAAGTGCCAATCATACGCACACATGCTCTCGGTACGCAGGGACCATATAGTTGCAGAAAAATGTCTTCCGCCGAGCATAACGACGCAAGTGGGCCTTACGAAGTGCGCGGAGGTCTCAGAGGTGGGCGATTCGACGACGGATCCCGTAGCGCAGTGCCTGTGCAAGGACAACGTGCGGGAGTTCTGGAAGAGTGCGACGAACGCCAATCCTCAGAATGTGTTTGATGCGGGCGAGATGGCGGTAGGTGTGCGCAACTCTGTGCGGGGGCCTTGACTTGCAGCCCCAGGCCCCCTTGTCGTAAAAGGCCTCATTTTTTCGACAAAAGCAAAGATTCGCTCAAACGGATCGTACACGTTTACTAGCGCTTTTTTAGTGCTTGGGCGAAAACAAAAACACATATTGAAGACAACTGTTTTTTTGTTTTTGTCAGGGTTTAAGCATTTCCACTTTTTTCGCCATTTCCATGCCCATTTCCATTTCCAAAATCCCCGCCATTTCCATTTCCCTTTCCCACTAGCCGAATTTGCCGCCATTTCCATTCCATTTCCAAGCCATTCATTTCCAGCAGAGAATTTTGCTCAATAGGACCTTGCTAAACTGTGTAAAGTGATAGGCAGAACTAGTAAAGAACATCCATGGAGTCTGCGTCAGCGATCGGGACTTATCCTGGTATGGCCTTCACCAATTCGCACTGAATTGGTGCATGGTAGGGGACAGGGTTGTGGGCAAGATTTTTTAGCACCGGGGTCGAGATTCAAACCCCCGGATACCGGGAACCGTATTCAGAAAATACGTTACGGTAACAAATGGAAGGGAAGTCCGCCGCCATAACCCGCTTGACAAAGATAAACTAGTATGACCCGCCGCTAGGCGCCAACCGACAAAATGTTCACTATATTTCATTATTTTCGACAAGATTTCATCGGTGCCGCCTGCCGCGGGCCTGGTTAGTTTCACCCTGAAAGTTGTAGTCGGGCCGGGATTCGGCGACGATAGGGGCCGGGACCGGCCCGCACCTCGGGACCGGGACCAGCCCGCACCTCTGGACCGGGACCTCCCTCCCCAACCCTGGTAGGGGAATGCGGCACTTTTCTGTCGGGACGTCAGGTTCGACATAAGGAGGACCCTTAGGCTAAGAAAAAAGGGGAAATGAATGGCATTTTTTCCTGCCATTTCCATTCATTTCCATTTCCCACAGGCCATTTTTCTGGCCATTTCCATTTCCCACTACAAACATTTGCCGCCAATTCCATTTCCATTTCTGGAAATGGAAATTCTTAACCCTGGTTTTTGTTTCAAAACACAAAACAAAACAATAATGATTTGAAAATACAAAAACAAAACAAAATAGAATACTTGTTTTTTTGTTTTTTCGACTTCAGCTCACACCTTACGTTTTCGATGAAGTTTGGCCGAAAATTTCCAAGATAGCATGTAAATTTTGCAGTTTTTCGTCGGTGAAGGGCATTTGATGCTTAATAAACATTTCTTTGTCAATTTTTCGGCAAATTCGATGGCCGTTTTAGGCAAAAACCACCCAAAAAAACAAGAATATAGCAAAAACAAGGTAGAAAACTAAACCTAAATAGAAAAAAACAAACCAAAAACAATCTCCGAAACCAAAACAAACCAAAACAAAATTTTAAAAAATATTTGCATGTCTTGGCAATAAACGCGTATTTAACGGGTGTGCGTCACACCTCATTAATGCACTCATTTAGCGAAGACACTTTATAAGGCCTGATTCGGCTTTTTACCTTTTTAAAGTTCTTCTCAAGGCCATGCTCCCTTCCCCCTCTGCCCGAACCCGTAAAACAGCTTCTAAGACTTTTTAATCTACGAGAAACCTGGAATGTTCATTGACCACAAATGTTGTTTTAGAAAACCGTCAGATGCCCGAATATGACGACGCTGTGCATTTGCCTCGAGGATGATGTATGTTGCCGACCCGGGTCGAATAGGCCACCAACCGAGGTCCACTTCATCCCATATTGCGACGCTACTGGTGGTATGTTGCTTAGCTATGACTCAAAAAGGACCGTAACCAAAAGGTGGGTACATCGGGCAGTTCTCATAACGGACAAGTCAGTCGGCGGCTCAGTGGGAAAGGTAAGGAAGACTTTGGTGAATTCCCTGTTTCTAAGGGGTAGCTATTATATGGAGCGGGGAATGGCAGGGAATCCAAAATTGTAGACCGTTCCTGTGCCATGGGCCATGGCGTGCCATCGTTCCGTGATCACAGGGCGGATCACGGCACGGAAGGGGCTCGGCTACTAGTCGTTTGGGTCACACCGTTTGAGTCTCGGACGCTTGGGTCACGGCTAAATATTTTGAACGGCCGTTTGGGTCACAGAATAAATTAACAAGCTTAGAAGACTAAAATTAGTTTATCGGCTCGATATCCACCGCTTTGACATTTCTAATCTTAATCGTGATCTACTCCAAACAGCCTGAACCTCAACCTAAGCCTAAGCGTGGACGATGGGTGTGTAGCGGTGACTAAGCTGGTTCTACAGCAGGGACTAAGCCTTAAAACCTGCTATTTTCCATTACCTAAACGTCCGTGACCCAAACATCCGCGACACAAACGTCACTTCGAAAATTTGAGCCGTGACCCAAACGTCCGTGACGTTTTCGTATGCTGGACTGTTTTCGGCCAAAATCCGAGAAATTTTAGCCTATTAAGCCTTTTAAGCGGCTGTCGGCCGCTTTCTGTTTTTTTTTGGCTTGGCCCGCCAGGCGCCGTCCTAAGGAACTGGCACTCCGATATCTAAAAGTAGTCCAAAATCTGGGCAGTCTGTGGCGACCTGGACCACAGGGCCAGGACCACGATCCGCCATCCCTGGTCTTGCCCTCTCCAAACGTGACCCTGCGGTTAGCCCTCTATTTTTGTATGTTGCCCCTACATTTTTTCTTTCCTCATGAATTTGTGAAAACCTGATTCCTCCCTGTAACCGACCATCCGAAAAGGAACCCGAACCTTCCTCTGCGAACGCTTTACATTGTTACAGGGATACCTTCGGCTTTCACGGCTTTCGGCTTTCGAAAATTCGGTCGTTTTGATTCGGATTCGGATTCGGCTTTGACTTTAACGTTGCTTCGGATTCGGTTATTTTTTGGAAAGTCCCCAGCCCTGATAAGTGCCTTTGACCCTTACCGTATTTTCTCCAATGAAATCCCCCTCCCTTCTAATAGACCTCCGCACCTAATGGCCTCCCATCCAGAGGTCGATTGCGAATAAAACCGGCCGGGGGATTTATTAGGAGAAAATACGGTAATACATGAGGCGGAACTGTCTGGTTGCCCCCCCCCTGGGCGGTGTGGGCAGAAACGTCGTTGTGTTGAGTAGAACGGAATCGTCGTTCTCGCCAGACACCGGCTAAATGTACTTATTCCTTTTGTTTCAGTGTGCCACATGTACGTCTTCCAAGGAGGCTCTGGCCAACAAGGGATAGGACTGACGTGTGAGGACGGCTTTGAACAGGGTTGCCTGAAGCACACACCAAATCGTGGGCATCGTGGATACACGTCATAACCAAGACAGTCGAACAAATCAGTCCTTTGCACTCATACAGAGGTAATTTCTCGGTAACCTAGTTCAAACTAGAGAAGGACTACACTAAAAGGGAGAACGCTTTTGCATATGTTAACGTGCGTGCGCTAAAACGTGCGCAAACAGGCGAAGGCAAAACGTGCTCGAAGCACTGGAGCATGCGAAATCTGAAGCGAGTGAAGCTGCTGCTCCTCCACGCGGCCTCATTGACATAAATGCGCGCTAGCGGCATTGAATCGAAAAGTCGAATCGTGCGTAAGTGGGCGTAAACAACGCGGCTTGCGCGGGATCTGCCATCTGCGCATTGTCGAAAATTTTGACTTGTGCAAGAGTTGAAGGCTTGACTGCCTCAGCGCCGGGATATCATTAGCATAAATACGCACGTGAGACATCAGCCTAGAAATACAAAACCGAATCGTGGGCAAGTGGCCGTATCCAAGGCGCATGCGCGGGTTTGCCCCGTATATACTGGACGGCGTGACTTTGTCAGTGACAGTCTTCCACACCAGCTATTGTGCGGCTAACGGTCGTATTCCTCCAGAAGGCCCGCCATTCGCTGCCGCCTCAGAGTTGTAGATTTGTTTCAGTTGCGCCTAGTTCTAGAATGCCGATGCGTAGAAGGACCCATACCTAACTTGCGCGATGTAAGAATGCCTTGGGTACCTTACATTAATGTAGTTATTGTTTTTGCGAAAAAGCGGTTTCTCGTTGCAGACTCTGCACATTTATGCTTGCCTAGTGGCCCCACCTGTTGCTGTTCCAGATTCCAATCTGAAAACCTCACATGCGCGCAGACTGATCCGGTCTTGTACCGCTGCTGTCATTCTAGCGGACCGTCTGCGTGCCTTCTTTTGGTCCTTCCTCAGTAAAGAGAACAAACATGAAAGAACATTTGGCGACCTTCCGGGATTGCCTGAACAGCTTATCCTTGGCTAGCAACTTAAAGTGCCAATATTCTTGCTTGGCGAATGTATCCTACTTCAGACTGGCATGGGCTCGTCAGCAGTGCCGTCTTTATAGGTCGCTAACAACGCTGCTGTCTCGAATACATCCCATTAGAGCGCATCGCTACGTACACTAACGCACACACATCGATGCTAGTTGGGATTTGCACGCCGACCGTGACTGTCTATTCTGTTTGACTGGTCTGAATCCTGAGGGACTCTTTTGGGGACCTTCTTCGGTTAGCGATTTTTAACTTCCAATAATTGCATCACAGCATAAACGCCTCATGACATGCTTTCCGAATTTTCGTGCATCCCGACCTGATGCATGCGATACCGCTTAGTATGCATTACGGCACGCATGCATGCCGAAATCCTGGCATGTCTTACGCATTTTGCTACAGGTTAAGTCATCACCTGGTTTCGTTTTGGTACATTACGCCAGTTCCAAACTTTTCGCCGACCAACCGAGCAGGTTACATTGATTGTTTTGCCTTGATTCTTGTTCCAAGTCACACTCCCCGATAGACAGTTTCCCTGAGGCGCGCTAAATTCGAGAAATTGCTTTGCTGCCTATGCAAGTGGCTCTGCTGGCAACCTACAAGGAGCGGTACGTCAGTTAAGCGTCGGCAGCCAACCACGGCGAAATCTCTACATACAAGTGTACTCATTGTGCATAGGTGCAGAACGCAGGCAATACCCCTGCGTCATAGAATAAGCGATGGCTTCGCAACCATAATTCTATCGCAGTTAATAATCCGAGAAGCCCTGTCTCAGTATGGAGGAAACTCACGCAAATTTGAAACTTTCCTAGTATACACCAGCACTTTCGGCTGCAGTGATGATCTGACAGTGTTGCGCGCGTAAATGAAGCATGTGCGAAGGAGGCTGGTTGCAAAACCGAACTAATTGAGGCTTCGTAGTTCAGCGCTTAGTTTGTCAGGCGCTTGCTCATCTTTGCGGCTTTTTTATCGGGGATCGACGAGAAACAGTGCCGACACAGTTGGGCATTCCTCCTCTCTTCTGTCGTCAGCTTTAATGCCGCGTGTGCTTAGGTTTTGACAGCTCCGGGACGAATGTGCAAAGGTCGCTGCGCCGCCACGCGCCTCGTTTGCATCCATACGCACTAGCGGCACTCACGGAGTGGCCTTGAATCGCAGAACAGAAAGCGGCGCATTGGGCAAATGGCCGTAGTCAAGAAGAATGTGTAGGGCCTGCCTTCTGCAAGTGTTGAAAGTCTCCGCGACTCGGCCGCATTTGCATACATACTCACGAGAGACATCAGCCTAGAATCACAACATTGGAACGTGGGCAGTGTCCCTAATCAAAATGCATGCGTAGAGCCCGCTACCTGCAAGTGTTGAAAGCTTCGACTTTTGCAAGTGTTGACATTGTGACTGCCTCCGCCACGCGACCAGATTTGCATTAGTGCGCACTAGAGACAAGAGCTATTAGCGCGTTGTTCATCCTAGTGCTAGAAAAGGGGCTTTAACGTTATAGGGGTTAATTCTCGGCCAGATCTACTTGCCTTGTAACGGTATTACCGTATTATTATCCTTAAAGGATTCGTTCGGGTAACGCTACTGAAACAATCGTTGTTTTACTTGACGACTGCGTCCCGCTTGGAATGGTGTGCGTTCGTGAGCAATGCTCTTGCTTACGGAGTTGACGTACTTTCTGTGTCGAACACATCCCAATTTTTAGCTTCTCTGAGACGGTCGTCTGCTTCTGACGTCCGCAATGGCGGGCCTTCTCACGCTGTGGGAAAACTACCTGCCGTGGACGCAGGCCGTCGTCGGTAAGTAGGCATCAATTAGTTTCATCAAAAATTCCTGGTATCCAAAGACATATCGGAGTCAAGAGTGTCGACGAGACATTACCCTGTGAACGTCATTTCGATGTCACCTGTCACCTGTGTCGAAGATGCGTGTTCCCCCCATAGGTATTGTCGAGGATTACGGCTTTCCGCGACGTCTGGTTTCTGAAACTGCCAAAGTAAAGCTGGCGAACCGGTAGCCGTACCGTACTCCGTGCCTTACAGACCCATGTCGTACTTTACCAGCGCGGTATGAAGTAGAGGAAAACAGGAGCCGCACTTTACTCCGTACTGGACAGACCCACTCCTACCATACGCGTACTGAATTCATTCCGCCGTGCCGTACCAGTACGATATGGAGCCTAGCACGGTACAGCTGACGATCTTTACTCCAGAGACCATCGTATTCGTAGAATACTGCAGGTTCAGACGCATGCAGTTACAATGACGAATAAGGCTTTATAGAATGCATGCAAGCGTGCATGATTTAGTGGCACCGCTGATTGCTCGGGCACGGAGCCCTTGGATGAAAACCGTGTGGTACACGGTTCTATGCAGCACCACCGCAGCGTTCGTCCTTACGTCATTGTACCTAGTCCAGGACTACCTGTCTTACAAGAAAACCACAAACATCCAGGTACGTTTAGCTTTTTTAAGACGCGACACACATAAACGAACCTCTTACCCTGCTCTTGAGCTTCTAGGAGGGTGATGTTCCCTTAGAGAGCGCTCAGAAGATCCGTCAGTCTGATTTTGCACTTTCTGTAGCCCCGTCCCCCCCCCCCCCTACTT
>JNEY01000886.1:0-33708 GCA_020875895.1 Aphelenchus avenae
GAGCACTTATAAATGTTGTTGCGCATGAGTCATATGGGTAAAATTATACGCACATGTAAAGTACGCAAAAACCCTGATGTACGCAAATGAGACGTACGCAAAAAAACCGGACGTTTAAAAAGATGGTGCCGATACCATAAAAAAGCGGACGCAAATGAGCCGTACGCAAATAAAATGTACGCAAATAAAACGTACGCAAAAAAACGGACGCAAAAAAAACGGACGCAATAAAGGCGGACGCAAAAAGACCGTACGCAAAAAAAAGCGGACGCAAATAAGCCGCCACGTTCCCACCCCTTGGCCTCCATCATTCACTGCTGTGCCACTTGCGCAGCGCAAATCAATTCGCTATCAGGAACGCCCCTCATTCGGTCACCTGATCATCAGTGCAAGTCAGTGGCGTATTTTGAGGGGTGGGAGGACGGCGGTGGGGGTGCACCCCCTTCGATAAGGGAACCCAATGGGGGAAAAAACGTTTTGGAACGTAGGTGAAATGCCATTAAAACACTTGAAATAGTTGACAAAAATTAAACGTACTATTTCTAAGTTATTTTAGCCATTTTAGGCCATATAGGCCCATTTTTAATCCATTTTGGAGACTATTTTGATTTTTTTTCCAAATTGGGATTGACATCCTGATGATCCACGATTCCTAAACACGGCCCTGGTGCACGTTCTCGGATCAACGTACCGCCTAGCGGACCTGGGGCTATCGAATTCCAAGTGACTCAATATTTAGCACGTCAACACGTATCGCATCGTCGAAGGGACCGTCTGGTGGGACAATGAAGGTGAAGACGCGTCCCAGGACCGTGACACGGAGATCGCTAATCCGGGCGACTGGCACGTCTACGCGGCTGAGTGGACCGAGAAGTCGATCGCAATCTTTGCCGACGGGAAGCAGTACTTTAATATGGACATTGGCGACATTCCGTCGATGCATAAGCCGTAGGTTTCGACCCTCTTTGCCGTAAATATTTCTTGCACATTCAGGTTCTTCGTCGTCTTGAACCTTGCGATCGGCGGCGAAATGCCTGGCCAAATCGTCGACGACTCGAAGTTTCCCGTGGAGTACCTTGTCGATTATGTTCGAGTTTACACAGTTTGAGACTCAATTAAATTTTTTAACAAGAGATCCGGCTAAACAAACATCGCTCTCAACTTACTATTGTCCCTGATACTCTCTACCGCTTATTTTACGGAAAGTCTACCATGTGAAACAAAGGAACAAGAGACGCTGTCAAGCATCAACGGCATGCAAGTGCATGCTGCTGCACGAAGTAACACCATATACGCACGACTGCTCGCATGCCGTCGTCGGATTCAGCAACGCGCACAGGCAAGTTACGGCTTCTGCATGCTGAACTAATTAGTAAGCACCACAGCACACAGCGCATGCTGCCTGAATTGTTCTGCAACTGACGTATGCCTTCTCATTCCATCTCATGCTGTATACGTGTTCCTGTGTTTCTCACTATCACATGTTGCGGTTCGACAAGTGTTAGGACATTTTACGTGGTTACTTCAACTGAAAAGTCCACTGTCGTGGTGCTACAATATCTCTGGCACGTGCATGCGTGCGCATGTCATCTGTCAGCAGGTATACTCATGACATTATATCCGAAGACGCCCGCGACTCAACATTGCTCTAGTACATTATCCTATTCGTATCGACTGATACGCATGATGATATACCACTTGGTACGTATGGCTGCACGAATGTGTGCCAGCATGGCATCCTTTCATGCACTATGCTAAAAGTTATATTGTTCCCTTATTGCCCTGCAATCGCGGTTATTAATACAAGGATCCCTGCCCCGAGGCGGTACGACTCAATGTAAAGCGGAAACTTTGGTTGCTGAGAACACCGCTTCAGGTTACGCGGATCAAGATCACACGCCTTGTGGTACTGCTTAGTAAAATGATGTGTACCGTTCGGTACGCATGACTGCATGCATGCATGTCCAGGGCATACATGATATCAACCGTGGACGCCCCCCCCCGCTCGAAACCGGTAGGCCCTAATTTCAGAGTATGAACGTTGTACTAATTATAGGAGCCGGTGAAAGTGTATGATAAATATCTTTCGACCTAAAATTTTAGAAGAAACGCAGTAAGTGGGCACTTACCATGGCTATTTAGATCGATAAAGTGTAAACTAGCGACCAAAAATGGGTTCCCTCAGCACGGGGGGGGGGCTCCTGCTCACGACCTTCCGCCTCGGTCCCCGTCACTGCTGGCCCGCGGCCCCGGCCTCTGTGGGTCCCGGGCCGGCCCTAACCCCGGGGATCCGTTCATGCTTTCATGGCATGCATTCCTAAGAGACAAATTGTCGGTTGTTCGACGTCTAGTAGGTTTTATTTAAATTCTGTCGAAGTTATTAATCCTAGAATCCCTCTGTCTGTATGTGTATCTGTGAAATATTCGAAACTTTTAGTATAGGACCACAGCACTTAAGGCTTTAGTGATGCAACTGGGCGGTGTTCAGAATAGAGATAGTCACCCGTGACGTGACGTGAGGCCGTGACGTGACGTTATGCCGTGATCACGTCACGGCTCACGTCACGGGGGTACCTCCATAACGGCGCCGTTATCCGTGACGTGATTTTTACGAAAATACAGTGAACGTCACGGCAAAAAGCCGTGACGTGATTCACGTCACGGTTCACGTCACGGGGGGTGACCCGACTATCTCTAGTTCAGAAATCCCCTCCCATAGAGTGGAGTAAAGGGCACCTCTTGTGAGCAGATCAAGGTGATCGGGCGATCTACTAAAGTTCACTTGCTCCAATTTAGGCGGTAAAAGTTCACATTTGTCATTAAGCGACGCCTCGCGCTATCCATCACTCGCTTGCCGACTGACTCGTATTTCCGGTTAAGATATAGAAAGGAAAACATGTTGTCTTGCGGGCGTGAAAAACGCATCCGACCAGTGATCAACTGGTAAAATTCGGGCTAGGCGGACCATAACCTTTGGCGATCTACATTGTAAACACAGAGGAATATGGCGAAAAGTGCAAACTCTTCGTTTTTTATTGTTTGTTTATCTTTTAAGAGGTTGGCGACTTCGGATCCTCGGAAGGCGAAGATAAATTTCACGCCGATGTAAAGTTCCGAAAAGGAGTTCAGATTTCGTAAGTCTTGCGAATTCGGATAGCTCCTTGGGCAGAACGAAGTAAACATCTGAGATGTATTTAAAACCAGCACAGACCGCTAGAGGAACCGTCATTCCGGACGATTCCTTAAGACAAATTCGGTAATTCCCATAAGCGCTTCTCAGGATGATGAAACTCGCGGCCCTCGCTCTACTCTGCGTTCTTCTACTCGGCGTTGTGAGGTAAGGAACCGTCTAGAAACTGCGTCACAATCACTGGAAAACTCCACGGCTAGGCGCCGCTAGAGTAAAGTACCACTAAATTTGTTATACCCTGGTGCTAAATTTCATTGTTTTCGCCTGCGGTGGGCCCTCTAACGTACGATTTTTTGATGCGTACGTAAAATGGCAATAGTACAGTTACCCCCCCCCCCCCTGTACAAACCTACAGGGGGCATAACCGTGCTTATGCGACATGGCGTCTGTAGTACGGTTATGCCCCCTGTAGGTTTGTACAGGGGGTAAACATACTACCCTTAAAACTTTAAACCTTCGATGTTGTAAACATTGTGGGGTACCCAAAAGCAAGAATGAACTTTCGCTTTTAGCGCCGATCACGGCCACCACGGCTACGACAACGACCACCATGGCGGTGGCGGCGGTCACGGATGGGATCACGGTCACGACGGTGGCCATCATGGCTACCATGGACGCGATCGTCGTGATTGGGGCCATCATGGCGGTGACCATCATGGCTACGACCACGGTCATGATCAAGGACATCACGACTGGGACGGCGGCCACGGGCATCATGGCTGGCACTAAAGGAACGGTTCATGTACATTCCATGTATTTTGTAGAAAGAACGTCCTCAGAAGAATAAAAATAGCCCTATTGATGTTTGAAGTGTGATCTGTGAGTCTAAGCCAGTCGTCCACAGAATTCGTCTACGTGCTTAGTAAACACATTCGGTTTTCCTGTGACTCGTCACTCTTGCCTGGTGTTCTCGTCGTAACCGCAGAGTTCGTCTATCGACTAGTGACTTCGACCATGTAGGTACACTCTACCAAGGTGGTAAGCGCAGGAGAGAAAAATTGAGTAGGTATACGAGAATAATATTTAACCGATTTTGGCGAATTTTGGGTTCAATGATTCTCTCACTATGGCGTCGTGTCGTACTACAGTATGTTTCAGTACTGTCCTTGTACTAGCAGGACTACCAGATGGAATTTGCCGAAGGAGGTCGAAGACACCGCCGGGGAAGGCGACAGGGGGAGGGGCAAATTTTTTCGGCATAAAAAATTTGCGTTTTCGGGCTCGTCGCGCAGGCGAAGCCATAGGCTAATCGCATCGTTTCCCTAGACGAAACGACATAGTCAGCCCGCCGAGGGCGACACCAGCTGTATTTTCGGCCTTTGCTGAAAATGTCTATTGAAAATTTGGCCCATCGAACAATTTTTACGCGACTTGTAATCCCTTGTATTTTCCCTGTCCACGCACAATGCTCCGTAGCAACTCATTCGCAGTACGCACAGCTCTATTGTATCGTGAACTACCTGTACGTATCCGCTCCAAGCCCTTCCTATCATCATTCAAGTTAGCCTTAAAACAATTTGACCTGTCACTTATTTTCGACTTTGATTACCATTGCTGATCTGTCTGCTGTTTATCATAGCCTCCTTTCGGCACGCCGCAAGGCGTAAATAAATGAAATGAAATGAATGAAATGACTTTTTCGCCTCCCCACGGCTTCGCCGCGGAGCGGCGACAGACCCGCCATAGGGGGATTGCCCCACCCCCCCCCCCCCCACCCCCAGGGGAGGCGAGCTGGAAGCCCTGTGTACTAGTACCGTATGGCGCTAATGAAGGGTGCCGTGGTGCTCTCTGGAACAACGCGCCAATAAGATGATAAGTCCGTTCGAAGTCGTATGGAAGCTATTAAACCCCTAAGTCACAAAATCAGAAAAGTTTATCGAAATGAGAAGGTCGCAGTGCCAGGAACATCTTAACGAGTCAAAGATCTATTCGACCAATGTTAACGCGACGCTCAGTCGAAGAAAGGCCTTGAAGCTCGATCGCTTTCACCCGTTCGTCCGTCGTGGGGCAGCTGTGGTGGATAAGGAGAAAGATGTCCGCGAATTCGGGGTAGTATGCGTGGCCCCTCACCTTGAACTTGACGTCTTCGAAGGCGAAGTTGTTCCTAAATAAAGGCTTAAAGCGTTTTATAAATAACCGAAAAAAATTTGGCCGAAAGTCCACGAAGCAAAAAGTACAATTTAACATGTAGCTTTAAATAAATGTTCTGCGTAGAAATTTAAATCTTTGAGTATCTAATTAAAAAAAGCAATTTAATACTGTCAAGTTAGCTTGATAAAATTTAAAAAATCAAAAGAACTTGTTTTTAAGCGTCGCATGCGAAAATCAGTCATGAACCGACCGCTTCTATGGCGCCGTTCGTCCCACACTATCATGAGCGCGCGCTCCTATATGCCAAGAAAGTATCGAATTTTTACCTTCAAATGCTTTTGTTTCACTCTAATTTATATGGCCACGAATGATCGAAAATCTTGGAAAAAGTTACGAGACCACGTGCGGAGCTTTTCTTTCGAAATATATTGGGACCGGTTTCAGGGGCAAGACAAATAGGTTACAGTCGTTTGCGCATACTATTGCATACCCGATCGCCTTCGCGGGTGGATCGTAAACGCCTTGGACCAGCTCGAGCTTGATCATGTGCGGCTCCGGGTCGCCCTCCCTGTCGCAATAGACGCTTCCGGTCACTTCGATTTCCGGTGGGATATGCATCGACTCAGCGGCGGCTACGATGAGGACGATGGCGAGTACAGATTTCATTATGATGAGAAGGTTTTGACGCTAAAAATAAACAGCGTTATTTACGGCAAAGTGTCGCATTGAAGCTAAAATGTCACGCAGACAGAACACCGTCCCAGTTTTAAATATTATTTTTAAATTTCTAAGTTAGTGAACAGCAACATGTGGGCAGAAACTGACGAGGAAATGGAGTGATTATAATCGTAATAGTACGAGTCACTTATCGGCTTTATACACCACGAAGTGATCACAAATATTCCCCTAGCGGCCTCGGGCGGCTCCGGGAAAGTGACTAATAACCTTTCCAGCCACAGTAAATACCTGTAAAGGACTAATGAGGCCTACGCTAACGACCTACGATCCCAAGGGACGTCTTGGGTAGCACCAGCCGGGTGAATGGTCTGCGAAAGCTAGCGCGGACGAGCAAGGAACGAACTTATGGCTGATGTTTACGGTGACAAAATATGAGTAAAGTTCGCAGAAATACCATCGCCACATACTGTGATGCAGCAGACTTCTACGAACCAACTGTTCTGTAGACGACGTACGTTTCATACAAAGCATAGAGCCAAAAATTGTGCCACATCTTTGATGTCGACTACAGCCCGTCGTACCCATACTAGCTTTATTTAGGCTGGCGGAGGTGGGGGGACTATAAGCTTCAAGACGCGCTCTCTAATGAGCGCACGTTCTGAGTCTGCTAAATATTATACTTAGATGCCGTACCGTATTTTGTACCGTATCGTTCTGCCTACCGTATTCTGAGGTATGATGTACGGTACGGCGCAGGTCAAGTTCGGTTTCCGTACCGTACCGTAATGGCGCAACGGAGTGCGGTACGGCATCATTCTCTAGCTAAAAACGCATTAGTACTCGCCGTACTACGGCTTTAATATTGGCCGTACCTAGTCCGTGCTGCGCCAGTACGGTACGGAGTACGGTAGGGGTGGTCAGTTTGGTACATAGTGCGGTACGGGCGGTGCCGCTCGCTAAGTCTACTAAAAAGTTGATGTCTATCCAAGGGCACCGGAAACTTTACGCGGATGCGCATACGACGCCAGATGGTTCAGCAAAGGAAGCCGGCTTTTATATCTGCTTGTCCTACTTCCGAAAATACCATAGTGTTGCTTGGGCGAGCAATACTACAAGTAGACACCATAACGTGCATGGTTCGCTAAGTACAGATTATGCATCAAGTAGGCACACACACATCACGTCTTCCTACCCGCACGGCTACGTGAGGATTGCTAACGAGGCTTTGATGAAGCATTACGATTATGTACGTGCCGCAGATACAAGTGCGCACGGTCTTTCGCCGACAGCTTGTGAGACACGCTAAGTTTTTTCTTTTAGCTTTTGTCTTTAAGCCAGGACTTGTGGGTACAACTACGCAGGCTAGAATAACTAATGATGTCGGCTACGCGGATCTTGAGCGAATGTGCCAAGATGATCCACAAGAAGAGGCTTAATGTAGCTATAAGCCTAGGCTCACTTAAACTCCCCTGGTTCATAGCGCTTTGGTTGCGCAAAACAAAATGTCTTGTGCTTAAATAAGCATTTTATGCGTAGTTTATGAAAGCTCGACAGTGTTCGACCGAGCCTGGCGTTCATTGGTCCGGTCGGGTCTTCCTACCAGGGTGGCTACGTGAACATTACTCTTAGGCTTGAATCAAGCAAACCGGTGCATACATGTCGCGGGTACAAGTGGGCGCGGTCTTTCGCCGACCTTTTGTGAGGCACGCTGCGTTTTTCTTTACGCTTTTCACCGTAAGCCAGGATTTGTGGGTCAACTTAGCAGGATAGCATAACTCATGATGTCGGCTACGCGGATATTGAGATAGTGAGGCAAGATCAGCCATGACCAGAGGCTTTGCTGGCCGCAGGTGTAAGCTCACCTAAACTTCTTAAGTTTCCTGCCACTTAGCCGAAGCCTGGCACATCGGTTGCGTACGTGCCGCTGGGGTACAAGTGCGCATGAGCATGGTCTTTGGCCGACCGTTTGGGAGCATGCAAGGTTTTTTCTCCCGCTTTTATCCGTAAGCCAGACTTATGGGTACAACTACATATGCTTGGATAACGAATGATGTCGGCAACGCGGATTTTGGGCTTACTGAGGCAAGATTAGCCATGATAAGAGAGTATCTACAGACTTGAGCTCGTGTAAATTGCTCACTTCACGGCACTTTGCCTTAGTGGAACACAGTCTCATTGTGCTTAAACAGACAGTTTCTGGATAGTTCAAGAAAGCACGAAGGTTCTGGGTCGGGCCACCCGCCACTACATGAGCTTACGTGCCCGGTTCGGCGTGTTGTTCGAATCGGGCCGTACCCGGGAGAGGTTCACTGGACCAGTCGGACACAATGGCCCTGGGTACGCAAACATCACATCTTCCTACCAGGGTGACCATGTGCAACTGCTATCACGCTTCGGTGAAGCACAGCGATGCGTACGTGCCGCTGCGGGTACAAGTGCACCGTCTTTCGTGGAGCATTTTTGAGGCGCGCTACGTTTTTCTCTTGGCTTTTATCAGTGAGCAAGGAATTGTGGATATAACTGCCCCGAAGGCCATCATAAAAAACGACGTCAGCTACGTGGATCTTGAGCCTAGTGAGAAAGATCAGCAACAAGAAGAGGCTATGATATACCTTCAGGCCTAACCTCGACTGCGTTGCCTCTGCTTCCTGACACTTAGCCTGAGTGGAACACATTCGCATTGTGCTCTAATAAGCGGTTTAAGAGTAGTAATCGAATGCATGGTACATTTGAACCCGATGTTCTCTATAAAGAAAAAGACTCAACAAAGGACTACGTGCCTTTCGTCAGGACGTGACTTGATCAGCAATTAGCCGGAGCCAGGACCAGCGAAGTTGCGATAATTGCTTGGGAGCGGGGGAAGGTCAGCGCCATTTTAGGGGTGATTCTACGCACAGTTCAACGCAAAATTCGAAAAGGACAGTATCGTCAAGGGGAAAAGTCGCCATCAGCGGGAAGTGGTTCTTGAAGTACTTTAAATGAATGTTAGCTTGTGACCTGACCCACATAATTTATCCTCCTCGACAATTTTGAGTATAAAGAAAGAGTTTCTTTGGAACCGATGAATGCTTTGGAAAATTAAGATGTCCTCAGACGAAGCTCTTTCGTTAAAATAAAAATATGGCTAAAGCTGGCCGTGGATGTCTATAACTGAACCTGCACAAACCATGGCTGGCTGAAATCGGAATCGGCTGTGAATATTGGTCACTTTCGAACAGTAATATTTTGAAGTCCGGTTACACTGACTCCTTACTACTTATGCGTTTGTTTAAATTTCGTTTACTTGCAGGGTTGCGATCGGAATCGCATCGAAATCGGATACGGGTAAAATGGCCCATCGCGAGGCACAGTCGCACTGCATGCAGCGGTTTTGCCCGAGATCATTCATAGCTAGCATTGACGCACGTATTACGCTATAGCACAGAGGACCTTTTTGTAAAACCACAGGTACACAATCTGCACCATGAGTGGACAATTTCAACGACAGTCGAGTGAGTCATGGGAGAGCAAAGCCGACGAATGGGCATACCGACGGCACCTAGTGTCGAACGGCACGTACGCACTCCCAGCGGTAAACACCCGGGATTTCACGTGCGCTTGAGCTTCGAAGAAGAGGGCGTCACCAACACGAGGAAGCGCGGATGATGACGAAAAGAATGATGGGATTTCAAAAGCGGCTAACGAATGTTTCACTCTTCCCAACTGCGCTTAAGCGAAGGAGTCGGCGTATATCAGTAGGAAAGCCCGTTTAGGAGTCCAGAATAGCAGTAGCTGATGTCACATTGGCCGTACTAGTCATTACGGGATTGACTTGCTACATTCGTTCTAAGACGAGACGTCCGTCCTAGTACGCTTTGTAATTCGGACATAAACGTATGTTATGCATCACAATAACAGGAAACGGAAAAACGGAAAATACGTGGACAGTGTGAAGTCTCCGGGAGGAAGTGTAGACCTTTTTGTCGGAGGAAGGACTGAGCTTACCGCCAAACATTCAAAAAATTCTTATAAAACAACTTGTACCTCGCGCAAACTATATCGAAACCATTTAGGTAGCATACCTATTTTCTCGAAAATTCCCACATTCAAAATTATTAATTTTGCAAAGTTGAAAACTTCTTTAGAATTTGCAAGCTTTGTGGAGTACCCGACATACCACCAATTTTTGCAAACAAGTGCTCAAAAATATTCTGCAGGCGCCTAACGGCCTGAAGGTAGTAGAAGCACTAAAGGCAGTAACCTAGAACACCTTAATTTTGCCTCAAAACTCTGGAAATTGAAGCCTGAGTTCAAGTGCAGCCTTGCTCCACCCCAAGTTTTGAGGCTACAACGGTGCTCTCGAAGAAAAAAAACTAGGACTTAAGGATGACGACGATACGCCGAATAATGTGGCAGTGTCAGCAACGACTACGGTCTCTTTTATTTGGCGTACCGGATGCACTCTTTCGGTGCCCCGCGGAAACGACATCCGGTTCAGAAATAATAGAGCGACGTTTTCGGAGCCAGGTGGGCGACCCCACGCAGTTGCCGGATTCGACCATGAGGGCCTCTGCAAGCAATTAACCCGCCTTGCACTGCATTTCCGTAAAGTGCGCCGAGCTGGAAACATGGCGTCAGTGGGACACGTTGGCGTTTTCGAATTTGGACTCAACTTCGTAGGCTCCGTTGGTAGATGAACTCAGAGGGAGAATTCCTGGATGTTCGCGCTGGAATCGACCCACACTTTTCTCATTTCTGTAATCTCAGACTAAGCCAAACAGTAGGTTGGGGGTGGGGGTGCTAGCATAGGTATTGATATACGTAGGTGTCAACGTTCGTCCATAGTGGCGGCTAAAGCGACTTGTGAGCCGTCCGTCGCGAGCGGCCCACGCGCGTCCCTGTGAAGGATAAAATTGAAATTCAGCCATAATACGGTGACCCGCCCGTAAAGCTCGCCCGTAAAGGGCCAAAGTCGCGAAAAATTCATTGATGTCGACCAGTTTGAACTAAAGTTTTCGCTATTTCAGTCTATATAATGGGCCCCCCTTGGTAAAAACTTCGGGGAAACACTGTACAACGCGAGCAGAGGAGCGTGAGTGTCGATATTGATGGTCGAAAACAGCGTCCAACTACGTCATGTAGAAGTCTACCGGCCACGCGTTGACGTTACTTTCGGAAGCGTGCAAGTATTACAGAGGTCGCGGCCGCACCGTGTTACGGCGCTGTCCTGCCGTACCGTGCAGTCTGATGCAGTTGGCCGAAGCCCTGACTCTCAAACTTCGGAATTCAAAGTACGTCGGCGGAGCTTCTCTTCGAAAATGCCCGGGCGCATCCCGGACTGGTCGGTAAACCGTTGTCTGCCGAAAATGGAGAACGGACGACGCCATGACGTCAGAACGCTTATTATGCATGCTGTTCACGTCAAGCAGCGGTAAGCACCGGGCAGTGCATGAAGGCAGTGAACCGCAAAACGATGCGGCAACGTTGAGTCTGCACGTAGCCGAAGATGATCACTATGTGTTCAGTAAAACGATCGCAGAGCATCGCAATGGAAGCATATCTCGCCGCTGATCATCTGCTACCGGGCACGTTCCCGCGGTCCGGGTCCGGGTTCCATTCTAGGCCCTGTGGGCTGGTCCGCGTCCGGCAAAATTCTTCAAAATATATTCAAACAGTGACCAAATTATTGTGATTTTTAGTTGTTATTCTGTTCTGTTCTGATTGTTCCCACCCAGTGGTACCCCTCGAAGAACCAAAGGGACCCCCTTGGTACATTTTTACATTTACAGGTGCAAGCCCGCCGAGACCCGGGCACGGGCGGGTCTGGGCCCGGGATCGAGTCTCTTACTCGGGCGCGCGGGCGGGTCCGGGTCCGAAGATCGAGGCCACGCAGATGATTACTCGTCACAAATCAAGGTGCTTGCCGCTTTTACTCAAAGAAACGTCCATGGGCTTAAGTGCCCACCCCTCATCCTGGTCCAGGAAACTGCGAAAGCAGCAGAATCAATGCCGCAGATCTTTCCCCATATAACAGAACACCTGGCAGCGCTTGCGGCGGGATGTTTTAGGTTAAAAGATGCTAAAATACCGTTTTAGACCCATCCAAATTCTTTAGACCCATAAAATGGGGACATGCATTTTCTTTATAGGATTCCGCCTCAGAAACCGCCTTACAACCACCTGCCCAGAGGCGGGTTTCATCTTAGCCGGCGCAATCCCTGTTGCTACCCTTGCGAGAATCCTCGATAAGGTCCAAATGAACGTCGAGCACGAACAATCGGGCACCCTACACAGGTTGCTCAGATGGAACTGGGCCTAGGAAGGCGTTGAAGATGCCTGGGAAGGCATCTTCAGTGCCTAAAACTGCGAACAGTGCAGTTTTTAGGGCCCGGGAAGGCGTTTTATTATGTCTTCATGGTGCCTTATTACCGATTTTAAACAGTGATTAGGGTGCATTCAAACCTACGTCAGCCCGCCGCAGGCGTGAGAGAAATTTTTGTGCTTTTTGAGCAAAAATTCGTTGAAAATTTGGGAATGAAATGGGTTTCTAGATCTAAAACTGCCCGCCGCAGGCGCCGCCGCTAGAGCGATTTTTACTCTTATTTCACAAAATTAATTGAAAATTTTACCAAAATATGTCAAAATATCGCAAGTCCTGAAATCGAAAAATTTTCGCCTTCCCATCGGCACCTCCGCGAGAAGGCGAAATACCCCCGTGGGTACTGCGGTACGACATCGGACGTCTCGCCGACGTGAGACCTGATTCCTCAGCTGCCAGCGATTCTTTAGCCGAGTGGTCGGAAACTACTATAGCCTCAAGAGCTGGTGCGATGCACAAAAAGCATCAAGTTACGAGTACCGAATTAGTTTAATAAGAACTAATCATTAAGTAGTCCCACCGTGGGACAGGGCTTCAGGGATTCTTCAGTGCGTCAGATTTCTTAAAAAATTGCCAAACTGCAAACAGTAGAAAATTTGATTTCCACGAAATTCCATGCCGCATGTTATGCATTCGACAAACATGCGTGTAGTCATGCGACCGAGCGGTACCGCGTGGTGTATACCAAGTAGTACCACATGCAGAAGCACGCATGCATAATTTAAAATGAACTTCTTGACCAGTTAAAACAAGGTGTTTATGTATTCTCGCATGTGCTCGCATGCTTGCTTCCTTACCATGTACGCTAGGCATACGCGTGCGTGCATGCGTGCACGGCACGTGCTATGCGTAGCTGTTGAAGTTTAAAAAAAATCGTTTGTTCGGAATTCCTAATTAGAAAACTGTCGGAATTCGGTTTTCCGAATATCGGGGTAGGAATAGTTCCGGAAGAACGTTGTGTTAGAGACCTACCAATTTTGTGCGAAACGTGCTTTTAGCAGTGTTCGGCAACAGTTCTAACGGGAACGGGTAACGATACGGATGGGTCTACACAGGAACGATGAACGGCACGGAAATAAGCACTCTTTTTTGATTGTTGGGACGCTGTTTTCGACCGCGAAGATCGTCATCGAACACCGCCAGTTGCACTAAGAAAGCTGAGATGCTTGCGTTCCAGAGTCACAAACTTGCCCATTGTCGAATACTAATAATGTATTATGTCTCAGTATTGGGCCCGGTTTGTTTACTGAACGTTATTCATGAAAAAATGTTTCGCGCTGACATTTTTCAAAACGGAAACGGGAACAGTGCCGTTCTTTTGAACGGAACGGGGAACGGCACGGGGGTTTCGGAACGGAACGGGAACGGGGAGCAGCATGGGGGGGTCGCTGACGAATACTATCATGTACCCGTACCCTCCGTATGGCACGCAAACATAGCGTGGCGGGCCTCCTTGTTTACGCGTTCGGTCAGGAGGAGGTCCGACGCGTTTAAGGATATACATGTTTGCTCACCGACATGACCCTTGTATCCACTGGCATGTTTGGTTTTTTTCCCGCCGCCCCATAGCGTGCGTTTCCGCTATATTTGTTGCATTTTTCCGAGATATCCCTGCTCAGTGAGCCGTAGAGGACACGAGAGGTTTTGTTACCTAAAACATGCCGGAGACCGTTCATCACGTATGACTGCACTCGTCTGACCGCTGCCATTCTGTAGCGGAAGTGGCCCCAGTCCGCATTCTTTTTGCAAACCTCAATCTCTGAGTCGCAGTCGTAAGGTGGCCGTTTTCCAGGCTTAATTACGCTGTGTTCTCTAGTACATCCCGCGAAAAGGTAGTAGCAAAGAGCAGGCGTTTTTGCGCGCATTTGACTTCGTGAAGCCGCGTCGACTACGCGGTAGGCTAATCGAGATGTAATTATCGAACTTTGCTGTAGCGTGGGACGTTTCAAGCTGACGTGCTAGCGATGCTAGGTACTTAGTGACCTCACATTAATCGCATAATGATTCGAGAAAGGAGGGCGGGAGGGGCTACAGGTATTTGTAAAATTATGTGGTAACCGTCCACGTTGTCACCAAGTCGTATTTAGGATGACGATCGTGTGAGGCACCCCCTTTTCGAAAAAACCAGCTAAAACACGGTTAAAAAACGGGTCAAGATGGCCTTTAGATAGCTAAAATAACTAAAAATAGAACGTTTAGCGCATGAAGAACGCTATTTCAACCTAAAATATACCTAGGTACTTTCTAATAAAATTTCGCCAATGGGAACCGCTACCATCGCTAAATATGGCCCTTTTAAGTATGTAGGTCTTGTTTTGGTTGTCTCAAGTCCTCGAGTAGAGTCTCTTTACTGATGACGGGAAGTATAACTTAATACAGCAAAGATCCCTGGAATCCTGCTTTAATCAAAAACTCGTCCGCCTCGGCGGGTAGCAAAAAACACCGTATTTATGGTCGAGAAAACTTGAATCACTTGGATAATATTTACTTCAACAAATAACAATGAGGCACTTGCACGTTCAAATATCCATGAAGTAGTCTGTCCCAACGGACGCTTTCACTCTTCTAAACGGCGGTATTGCGACGAACGGAAGGCTGGACCAGTGTGCGTAATGTCGGACATTGCTGTTCCGCCTGAAGCTGCGTGCTGAGAAGTCGCGTAGCGGAACGGAGAAGAATTCGTTCGCTAATGGCAGCATCGGTTGCGTATTCTAAAAGCAGTACGTTGGATGGCGTCCATGCATTGGTCTCCAGGGTTATTCCGCACCAACCCTAGCGTCCAAGTCTGGAGCCGTTACGGGGGGGGGGATTAGCAAAATAGACCGAGCTTTTTTTTAAAAAATGACTTCTAAAAAATGCTTTATTCATGGTGCATGATCCTACAATCATTTTCATTCCGATCCTGATATTTCCATAAACCTTCTAGTAGGGTTCAAGAAGCAGGGCAGCACCTAGCGGCTGAACTAAAAGTTCAAAAATCCCGTTTTTCTGGCTTGTTTCCATATTCGAACATTGACTACCGAAGTATGACTTCATAGTCATAGTCATAAACGCGGCGAAAACAGTCATCAGTCCTCTTTAAGGTGCGAGGCGCAAAAGATTAAGGTAGCCATGCCCAACGCCCAAAGCAATTTTCAAGCAAATTTTAGCAAGACTTCAAGCAAGACTTTAGCAAGCAAGGCTTCATGGACATATGGTTATATGTTTTGGGAAAACCGACAAGCAGACAGTAGTCACGCCCAAAAATTACAAAAATAGCATGGCCCAAAAATGCGTGGACGTTATACTGCACCATGGCCAGGTGGATGAAGTCCAACAAAGGGACCAAATGAAATCTTAGCGTCAATTTTTTTGAAAATTTCTGGCCGACAATACGCTTCGTTTGTTCTAAAACACTTTGCTGTACATGCCGAAGCATGCCGCGGGCAGGCGCGTAGCTAGTGGTAAGCCACGCGGCCACGGTCCCTCCTACGGGCCCGGCCGTCAGTAGGAATGGGCCTTGACGGTGCCCGTTTTGACCCAGTTAACCCTGCTTGCTCCCCCCCCCTGTCAGGGCTTGCCGAAATTTTGGATTGGCTACGCGCCTAACTGTGATCATATCTGCAGCTGACGTTTGCGCTTACCTCCACAGTCGTCGCACTTCCTTCGATCGCCCTCGGTGACCTTCTTAGAGTCATTGCAGAAGTCGACGACCACAAAAAGAGAATGTAGGCGAGACACGTTAGAAGTCGACTACGGGGCGGCATTGGCTTGAGTAACTCCGTAAAGTGAGAACTATCCGGCAGGCTGGCGGTAGAAGTAGGCCACCTAAGCTTGTAAGCTGCTTAACCTGGCTTAGAAGGAGGAGCTTAGCGCTCCCACTAATAGCGCGTTTTGTTGTCGCAGTCGCAGCTTTTCCCTCGCGGCAGAGCCGCATTTAGAAATCCGCCATTTTGATTAACAAAAACTCGCCTCGTGCCGGGCGTGTGTTGCATCACAGGAATGTGAAAGCTAATTTTGACATTCTGCACGAGACTCTGGGGATTCGGGCTAGCTAAACACATGATAAGGTGAGGACGAAGCCCAACCACACGCATAAAAAATGCCATATTTGTCTAGTAAGTGTAAGAAGACCACTAGATTTATAGCCAGGGTGCACTCTGATAAACAGAACCGGATCCCATTGTAATATTTCAGACAACTAAGCAATATATGCAAAAAGATCGAATTTTTACGAAATAGGTCGGAGATGCTTTAAAAAATTTTATGTTTTTCTACACCAGTTTTGCTTGCTTCAATCAGTATAAACGAATGGAGTAAGTATGTGTATATTCATGTTTTCGGAGCTTGTCCTGGGCCTGCAGAAATTTGTCGAATGGGGGCTCAAGGATAGCTTATCTCGGAGCGTTTCGCTGCTATGCTGGTCCTGCTGTTGCAGCCGGCCAGGGTTAGGCAGGCCCTGTTCATTCCTGTGGTCCTGGCGGGTTTGGTCCTGGTCCTAGTCCTGGTCGGAAAAACGACGCCCATCTCGAATTTAGTTGGCTTCCAGCGCATGCTGCCGAAATTTTAAATGGTTTGTCCCATTTTATTGCATTTTTGCAAGACAAACCAGTACTTCTCTCCCATTGGGGTCGGTCCGTCGTGAGGTCCATGCTAAAATCTGTGCGTCTCGTGTGTGATTTCACGATTTAGCTGCCTTTTTTTAGCATTTTAGTACCCCTGCCCTCCCCCCTTGCGTCATGAGTTCGTACATACCTACGTAAGTGAGGCGCTCAATAATCGGAAGTCTTGTAAAGCTACGTCAGCCATGGACTTTGGACCCGCCAAGCTGGTGCTTCCGCCTCGTGGTGCACTGACTTACCAATGACGTACTTTAATCGTATTTAGTTGGACTTGAGCTGCACATTTCTGCGTTCTAATGGACTATCCGACGAAATATGTGCGTTTAGGGAATGCAAGGCGCTTTAGAAATTTCGCGGCTCAGTGACCGGAATTGACGAAACATGCCGATTTTGGCAATTAATCCGCGAAAAAAATCCGGATTAATTTCCTGGCTCACACGCTGATATGCGCTAACTTCCGCGCCTGTCGCAGAGAACGCGTCGTTCGCATGTATTTAGGGGTGGTTTACACCCTCGCCATGTTTCGCCGCTCATCATGTTTTTTGGAAAGCTGGCAAGACTCTGAAGCGGAACGAGCTCTAGTGAAAGTCGGCTTATTCTGACGGCATTGAGCTGACCAAAGGTGCACTAAAGACCCGTTTCAGTTCGAGGAATGAATGCGCAAACAATCAGCTAAACAAATGAGTCATTTCACGTCATAACGGACATTTCTTTTTGTAGTGGCAAAGCGAAACAGCCATGCGGACGAACGTACACTATGGTACACGTCTTGTTGTAACTATTCCAAATTTAAAACCATTTCCGACTATCGATTGTGTTTCCAGAATTATGGGTATGCGATGCCGCTTCCGATCTTCAAGCCTTACGGGCATTTTTTGTGGAAGCGTTAAACTTTACATTGAAAGATAGAGGCATAGGTGCAATGCTACATTCCGGTACATGAATAAGAGCTTTCAACTTGTTTGTGATCGCGGTGCGTCGCAGAAGGTGCCCGACAAAAATTCAATAGGAATTGGTGAACTCGGTGTTTTGGACCGATTCAACGTTCGCTGACGATTCAGCGACCTACGGGCCTGGGCGCGGGATCTAGCTTCAAGCCAAGATCAGCGTGGTAATAATCTCCGTGGGCTGATCTTCCACCCTTTCCCAGCCGCCCTGCTACGAATCTGGCTCTACATCGGTTTTAAAATCATCAAATGATGGTCTACACAGCGGTCTCACTTCGCAGTCCTTACTACCAGCAGTAAAACACTGCGTCCAGAAAAGAAAGTAATGGGGAAGGCCTACGGACAGGAATATGCAAAAGCCATACAGTTGATGCCTTCCGTGTCGCAAGAAAACCAGAGTGAGTAGAGGTGCCTATTAGCCTGCCTTGGAGCAGAGCGTAAGTACTCATTCGTTTGAAAATCCGGTTAGAGCTAGTAAGATAAGCGTGCACCGGCCGCTCTATTGCAAAAATTTTATTCTCTGATTGAACAAAATAATGAGCCACAGGAGTCGTCAATGATACTTATCATCAATGCACGCGTCGAATGTGTTTGACGAGGTATGCTTTCTGCGTCCTTGGGCATTCATGCGGCGTCTCGTCCGTGCGCGTAAGAAGGCGCTTGTTTAGGCCCATCGGTATTTGCAGTGCGGACAGTCGCACGAGTGCAGCTCCGCTGGACACTGCCAGACTGACTAAACCAGATTTCTCGAGTGTTCCCTTTCGGTCCGGTATTACGTCTCAGCATGAAATTTCAGTCGGTATTTTGGCCCGGAATTTTGAAGCCGGGAGCCATTTACAAGTAACCAGAAACAACTCTTATGTCAGCTTAATAACCTCTTGAGTGTTGTACGCGATTTGGCTACTCATAGTGCGCCAAAACATAGCCCAAAATACCGAGAAACAAATTGTCGGACGGGACAACGCAGGGATCGAAGTAACGTTCTCGGTCCTCAAGAACGGAATGCAGCCGTCTTTATGGGCCATCCGTACCCATTCCAAAAATGGTTCACCTGCGACTCTTCCTCCTTCGGCTCTTCGTCGTCGACGAGACGTCGCTTTCCGTTCGCTGGCTGTCGTCCGACTCTGTGCCCTCCTCCATCGCACTGTCACCAACGTCGTTTGTAAGGTCCATCCAGAAGACGCCGCGAGATGATGTGGTCGTCATGTGAGCGCGCTGAGGCTTTGTATTGTCCGGTTCCTTGTCGGTGTAGAACTGCGGGGGATGCCGCGCTACTTCCTTGGTGAACCCGAGCCTTTAGAGATATTTCATGCGTAAGCTGGCGCCACCGATCCGCGCAGAAGCCGGGGCGAGCTTCACTGGGAAACGTTGCGCAAATTCCGCGCCTTTTGAGGCGCCGGCACCAACCCTGTCAGGGGGGCGGACATACCGGCCCCGGGGCCCCCGGGAGCCGGGAGGTACGGCCCCCGGGGAGGCCCCGGACCCCCGGGGCCGGAGGAGGGGGCCGGCCCCAGGGCGGCGGGGGCCGGCCCCCTTGGGCCCCTAGCCTAAAACTGTGCGATTTTTGGCAAAACCTTAGTTAATAGGTATCCATAACAAACGAAACGACATTCTAGAGCAATTAGTACACCTAAATATGAAGTCTACAACGCTATTATAGCAACTTGGAGGCATTTTACGATCCATGCTTGATTAATTTTACGCTCCAAGCAAATACTTTCGGGCGTAAGGGGGCCGGCCCCAGGTGGCCGCCCCCCTGACAGGGTTGGCCGGCACACTCATAGGCGTTGCGTCATCGAGGTCCACGCCAAAAGGCGACGTCGACGGCCTCAGTCGGTCGGGTAAACTGCTAATTAAAGCACTGCAGCGTACTGCGTGAATTACCCCACCCCCCCCCCCCCTCTCACCTCATGACGTCAGGTGTTCTTTTTGGAGAGACAGACCGCCCGCGGATGGCCTTGTTTTGGCGGTGGAGGGGGGTAAGCTAATTTTGGAGGCGTAATCTTAATTCACGAAAGACGCAAACTTCGGGCTTGTTTAAGTCTGGCGGGCGACTTGGAATCACTACAGCAACTAACGTCGTAACTGTGAAGGCAGCAGCAGGCGGTCGTCTTCCGAGCATACATAATACATAGAGGATGTAACACTGTCAAATTTAATGCAAAGCGCGAAACGAGGATAGATAGCTGAGCGCCGGTCTCTGGAAGCTGGCTCAGTTTTAAGAACGAACGCTGGAACCCGTTTGACCATTTGTCACACTCAGTTCTCGTTCAAGGCGCATTGTTACTTGCCCAACGACTTCCGACGATAAAGGCTACACGTGCTACACGTGTATTGTGAAGTTCGCAAAAGCTTTTTGGATATGTTTGGGCATGAGCAGAGTTTGCGAACGCTGCGACGCTTCTGAGCATGTTACTTGAAACTTTGATGCGTCTCAGAAAACAGTTTTTGGGAGCTTACGACTGTGTGCAGGAAGGTAATATTCGTTTAAAAAAAAGCAAACCGTCACAAGACGCTCCCTTGTCGTTGAAACACCGACGCCTAACTTCAAGTAGCAAGGGAGCGTCCAGAAATTATGTAATCATTACAGGGGGGAGGGAGGGGATCGGACCTGCGCGGAATTCAGTGCAAAAATTGATTACATCCTGTGGAGGGGGAGGGAGTGAGGGGTAAAAAAGGGCGATGTAATGATTACACAATTCCTGGACGGCTCCCAAGCAACAGACATCGTTTATCAGCAATTCCGACGACTAACTCTCTCGGTTCGGCAACAACAAAAAATTTCACCACCGTGTTAACGATTAAGTGAGGTGTTAAGTGCTAACTTCCGTGTTAAGTGAGCTAATGAACCTACAACATAGGTAAACGGAGAGATTGACGAAATTCCTTGGTTTAGTTGCGAGTAAACGTTGTAATTCTATAGATGTCGAAGATACGAGACGAAGCCTTAATCGGCGTGCTAACCGCTTTCATAACAGACTCGTGACATTCACCTTCACGAGTCATCCGTACTGCTGTAAGAGCTGCCACAAGTACCTACGTAACTTAGGATTTTCAAAGCCAACGCTGAGGAGGGGGCACTACGGATTTGTACCATACAGCGCAAGCAGATTTCGTCGTTTCCTCATAGTACCGATGGAATCTCCGGTGACAAAATTTTGTCCAGCGACCAAGCGTCGAAGACCGGAATTTGCTTCTCCTCCTCCGCTGGCTTCGATCGCGCCTTATTCCGGGGAGTGGCTCTGCCCACCGGCACAGAATTAGACAACGGACAGAGCCGTCTCCATTGCTGCAAATAGCTCCACCGCATAAAAGCTCCACTTCGAGTCGCTTCTTATCAGTTTCGCTCCAGAAACGAGCCCCGAGGAACAATGCGATCCGCCGTGCTCGTCCTTCTCGCCGCTGTCGTCGGCGTCGCCACCGCTGGCGTCTTCCAGATCAACCTCCAGCACAAGGAGAGTCTGCGCACCCGACTGATGCGCGATGGTAAGCGTTGTTGGGGGAAATGTTTGAACACGTAAATGCGGGCTGTAGAGCGAGCCAGTATGGATCTTGAAGGCGTCAATATCGTGTTAATAGGAAAGGTCGGGGCAGTTCTTGAACGCGTCAGCAAAAAATGCCGAGAAAGTTAGATATTCAAGAGTTTTCAGTAAAAATCATATAGAGATTTTGCCCAGATCAAGGAACTCAAAAAATTTTACGATTTTAGCTCGATTTCCACTGTAGTTTCATAGTTTCACCAAATTTTCGTGTTTTCAGATAAGAATGTATATAAAATTTAAAAAAGATGAGTGCACGGCAGCTAAGACGACATCTACTCGGTCCGGTCCCGGAGCCGCAGTGTCGCGTCCAGCCACATTAGAGAATTCGGCCGGACGCTTTTCCTGAGAAGCTCATATAAGTTATAAGCGGCTGTAATATAACGGCGAGCCGCAAGCGAGCCGTACATAGTCATATTTCACAGTGTGATATAAGCAATTACTGCATGACTTTAAACTGGAATAAGAAACTTGCGGCCTGGACCAGTCTTCCACAAGGTTTTAGGCTGCTTTTTCGGCAGTCTCATAGGTGACCCGACTTCGAGAATGCGTGGACGGTCTTACTAAGCTAAAACCATCATCCATTACGCAATTTCGACAGTTTTCTTGCGCTCATATGTTGATTAAAGGTAACTTGCTAAATTTCAGGCTCCTGGCCGACATATCTGAAGATCCGCGAGGCGCACCACCTCGCCCAGAAGATGGTCCTCAAGTCTGGCTCGCAGCCCGTAAGCGACTACGCCGACAACGAGTATCTCGGCAACATCACTATCGGTATCGCGCCCACGAACAAACCAATTAGTGGCGTCTGCACGATTTTTCTTTCAACGAAATAGGGGTGCTGATAAGGGAATTAGCTGGTCGCAAATTGTTTTGGAGCAGAAGTGGAAGGTGTGGCTCTAATTTGCGAACTTTGACCGGGATCGGAATTCAGACTCAGCCTACACTTGCGCTGAACGAGAGAGGCACGACTATGCAATTCCAAACAGGGAATCGTGGTGATCTCAGCTATATCAAGGGGCAATGAAGTCCAAACAGATCTGTAAATGTCTGAATCGATGTGATTGCGATCCAGCCTTACGCTGGAGAAGAGGAACCGGTTGCTGCCAAATAGTGATGTAGGTCCGTGACATGCCGGAGAGCCGTGAATACGCCCGAACTCCACGGCACGGGAGGGGCCAACACGGCGCGGTATAGATACGAAAACGGCACCCGTGAAGCTGGGCCGCGTTTTGTTTTTTATCAAGATTCAAGTTTTTGGCCCTTTTTCGGTAATTTCGCAAGAGATCTTGCTTGTATTTTGGTATTTTGTTGCTTAAAGGGACATTTGTAAATGCTTTTGACGATGGTCCGAGCCCTTTTTCGTGTGCAACCTTTTTTAAATTCGGCCAAAAAAGTGCCAAAAAATTCCAAATTTGATGCTGTCCGATACCGTGCCGTGAACATTGCGCAGCTCCACGGAACGGGAAGGAGAACTGCGGCCCTGCTCGACGGAGGTGCGCGGGGGGAGGGTATTTTATGCACCTCTACTGTCAAACCAGTGCTAGGCGGGAATCGGAACATCACCCGTTTTTCGAGTCAGAATCGGACTCGGTGTAAATGGCCAATTTCTGTCGACGTGTCCTTGGGTGAAGTCAACGCTTAGCATGATCACTAAGGTCTTGCCAAAAGCCCTATTCGGAAAGATTCTTGTAATGAAACATAAACTTGTTCTTACGATGCCGGTCCGATTCGGACCAGAGCTGGGGGTTTTCACAATTCAAACCGAGACCACCGAAATGCACCTAGACGCTCGGTTTTCCGAGACCGAGGCTCGGTCCCAGCCTTGATTCCGACGAGCATGGCCCCATCTTCGATTGGAACCGAGCCGATTCCGTCCGATCAGCGTTCAAACAGCTGGGGCCTGAAACCTTCGGTCCATATGTGAATTTTAACCGCTAGCGCTGTCGCATTCATCGACACATTACTGCGTTTTTACCTAATAGCGCTACAGAACCTATCGTAGCGCTCAGACGTGTATCCCGTTGATGCATCGTAGCGTTCCGCATCGACTAATAGAGCTGCTGCAACATATTATGCTTGTCTCATGCACCGCTGTCTTGATGCATGCATCGTAGCATTATCGCTTTTTCGTAGGTTGTTTGACCACCTTATAAGGGATTCGAAAACTGTTCACGTCCACGCTAAAAGACTTTGACAATTACAGTGAATCCGATGGTACTGCACAAGCGATACCAAGATGTCAAGTTGATTGTCACGCATCTGGAACCTGTGATTATTCTAAACAACCTCCGTCTTTTTTGATTCTGAAATCGCCCTTTTTATTCCGAATACAGAAGATGACCTTCCTGTTCTAAACCTGGTCGCCCATTTTAGTCTGATTTTGAAAGTGGAAAACCGTCTGCAACGCGAATTTCGACTATCCGATCTGATTTCAGGTACGCCAGTGGCAGGAACGAAACCGCAGCAATTCGCGGTGATCCTCGACACCGGCTCGTCCAACCTCTGGGTGCCCGATGTGAAGTGCGGCTCGGGTGGCGGCAACTGTCCAAAGTACTGCGACAACGCAAGTAGGTCCATTGGCCTTCCTTAAATGATTGTCCAACTAAAAAATAAGACTGAATTAAAATTGACCAACCATAAATTTTTGTTGATTAGCGGCATATTTTTTTATCAGGTCACATTTTTATATTATTTTTAAAACGGACGGAAAATGGTATTCCGAAGTATTACGGCAATATAATGTAAATACTTTATTTAATATTCATAATTTTTATTTATTAATTTATTTAATAATCATCGTTTTTAATAAAATAAAAAAACCGTTAACACAAAAATTTTTTTAACTAGCTTGACTATTTACTGCTTTTGGTAGTTTTAAAAATATAAATATTCAGTCTTCTGCAAGTTCCTCTGCGACGCGAGCTGCTGCAATAGCGCCACCGAGGGTGCGAAGACTTTCGCGAACTCCGCATGCCAGGGCAAGCACCTCTACAACAGCACCCTGTCGAGCACGTACCAGAAGAACGGCGAGTCCTGGACAATTCAGTACGGCACCGGAAGCGCTAGCGGATTCCTCGGCGAGGATACCGTCACCGTAAGTAGCGTTAAGAATGGCTTGAGTTTAGTATTATGCGATTCTTGTGCCTGGACGCTTTAGCCTTAGGGTCGGTAGGCAGCAGCGTCGATACTTTAAACGTCCTCCAGGTGCCCGAGCTCTTTGCTTCACACCCGGTCCAGAATTTTCTTGAGTTTAAGCCGGGCTGCAGCCTAAATAGGATCAAGTTACCGATGGTCAGGAGTCCCTGTTAGTCGCTTTAGGCAGATCGTGAAGAACCAAGAGGCTTTAGGCAGAGGCCTTTTAGTTCGTTACTAAATCATTAGTATAGGCTTGGGCTAGACGTAGGAAAATAATGGGCAAGCCTAAAGCCCTTAGGCCAAGGTTCAGCGGCAGAAGACTGTCGATGCTTGCATGCATAGTCTCTAGGCGCAGACTCATCGGGCTGCTTTCACGCTATATTTTTGACAAAGCCTTAAGGTAGAGATGATGCGAACCCACGTGTTCCAAACCGTTATAAAGCCCGCGCCGTCTTTCCGTTCTGTTCTGACCAAAACTATTACATTGAAAACGGAACAGTACAGCAATACTGTTTTTGGTCGGAACTTAGCCACGACTGAGGTGGCGAATGGGCATAACCTAGGGGAATATGAAGGTTATAGACGCTTTAGGCTTAGCCTGGACCAAGGTACTTAGTCCAGACTTTAGGCCTGCAATCAGGCCGACGCTTAGTCCCAGATATTTAGTTTCCGAGGGACTGAGGCTTAGACTCCCCAGTTAATTGGCGATTCTTGCGCCTAGACGCTTTAGGCTTATGGTGGGTAGGCAGCAGCGTCGATATCTTAAACGTCCACCGAGGACCCTAGCTCTTTGGGTCACACCCGGTCCTAACAGTCATTCGTTTGCAGCTCGGAACCGACTCGAACGCGCTCGTCGTGCCGAAGACCACCTTCGGCCAGGCCACCTCCATCGCCTCGTTCTTCGCCAACGATCCCATCGACGGAATCCTCGGCCTCGCCTTCACCTCCATCGCCGAGGACAACGTTCCGCCGGTGCTGATCAACGCGAACAACCAGGGCCTCCTCGACAAGCCGCTCTTCACGGTGTGGCTGGAAGAGAAGGGCAAGGCCGCCACCGGCGTCGTCGGAGGCGTCTACACCTACGGCGCGGTGGACACGAAGAACTGTGGGCCGGTGATCGCGTACCAGCCGCTCTCGTCGGCCACTTACTACCAGTTTTCGGTCTCGAAGTTCGCTCTGGGAAGCTACTCGACCGCCGGGCAGTGGTGAGCAATTAACTATGCTTATGGACATTTCGAGGCCTAGTTGCTGGACAAACTGCTGCACCTTTTATCCCGTGCTATTGTGCGAACGGAAAACGGAACGACCCAGAAAATACCGTTTTTGTTTTCTTCTAAGACGGAACAGAAAGAAGCGTGGACCTATCTTCCGTACCGTACTACCGTACCGTACTCTCAGCTTGGTACAACAGGGCAGTACTGTATGGCATGAATTGTAAATTTACGGTGCCGTGCCGACCCCTCCGTCCCGTACCGCACTGCCGTACCAAAGGTTCGGCAGAACGGCACGCTACCGAGAATGGCACATGCGCCATCTCTAACCGGAGCCCGTTCCGTGCCGTGCTCCTTGAGAATGGTAAGTTTTTTTTGAGAAACGAGCCGAAAACGGCAATAGGGGTAGCACAGAATGAAAAAAGGTACGCGGAGAAGTGCCTACGGACAGATATGGGGCATATAACTATCATCCGGGCATGATACCAGACCTCACTGAGCGTTCTAATACGAATCCCACTTGATTTTTTCCAGGGACGTGATTTCCGACACCGGCACCTCGTTCATCGGCGGACCGCAGTCCATCACCGACGACCTTGCGCAGCAGGCGGGCGCCACCTTCGACGATCAGTACCAGACCTACTTCATCGACTGCAACGCAAAGCTCAGCCCGTTCGTGGTGACCATCGGCGGCAAGGACTACTCCGTGGATGGCAAGGAGGTACGTTTCGAAGGCAATAGTTCCATATCTTCCGCTGACTGAGAAAAATTCCGGGTAGGACATCCTGGTAATCGTGGTAGGGTACCTGACATTAGAGATCGGCACTGACCGCCCCGTGCCGTACCCCGTACCCGTGGTGCCCCCCCCCCGTGCCGTGGAAAAACATTCCATGCCGTGGACGTTCGATGAATGTCAGGCTGACATTCATCGAAGTGGCGCACGTACTTTGTTCTTCGAAAGCCCTGGGCGTTGTCAGCATAAATCAACCTTCGAAATCCAAGACCGCACACCTGCAAGTCAAGCCGTGGATTTTTTGGGAACCCTGGGGTTTTCACTAAAAAAAATGTGAAGAAAAACCGGGCGGGGAGGTTTTATTGGAATCCTGATGGTGACCCTGAAAATACGCAATGGGAAGTATGGCTTCTTATGCGGTGTTCCTGGCATCACGATACGTAGGCCAGGAATCGAGAAGTGTATAAATAAAGGATTTTTCTTGAAAGGCCTGGCAGCCATCCGCGTCGTTTTTTCTAGAGTTCGGCGCCCGTACCAAGGTACGGGCTAAACCCGTACCCGTACCCGCATTATACGGCACGGCAACCCGGCACGGGAGGGTCCACCATAGGTACGGGTACGGCACGGGTGCCAAAAACAAGCCGTGCCAAACCAAGCCGTGTTTTATGCCGTGTTAGTGTACACGGCACGGCATCCTTGGGTCCACCACGGCACGGCTACATGACACAGGAGGGGGCACCACAAGTACGGGTACGGCACGGGCGGGTCTACCATGGGTACGGGTTGGTTCTCCATAAGCCGATCCTGGAATCAGAATGAAACTGCGACGGTTTCCGTGAACACGGATCCTTGGTAAAGCCTGGAAGCCAGTCTAAGAGTTTCTCAGTAGTTACCCATGTTAAGCCTCCTTTTTCAGCTGATCGTCTACCAGGACTCGAACACCTGCGTGTTCACCTTCTTCCCCTTCGAGTTCGGCGGCTTCGGCCCGTCCTGGATCCTCGGCGACCCGTTCATCCGCCAGTACTGCAACATCTACGACTTCGTCAACAAGCAGGTCGGCTTCGCCAAGGCGAACCCGTGAATCATCGTTACAGCGTTTTAACTTCTCGATTTCGCTAGATTGCTCCCCGAATAAACTTTTCCATAGTATTTGTTGCAAAATTTTCTGTGCCCTTACGAATCATTCCTCTGTGCAAATAACTGATCCGGCAAACAACCCTCGGCAACAGGCCTTCGAGTGGAGGTCATGCCCGGCCCGTGCCTGCCGGGCTTTTTTTGCAAGCCGAGTCTGAGGTAGGCCTGGCCCGGCCCAGATGGACCGCCACGTCAAGCTGAGACTTGCAGAAGTGGTGGTCCCTGTTCCAAGGTTCGACTTTTGCGCATATTTCGTGACCCTGTTGTTATGGTGCAGTTCCGACCATATGCTTTTCCTTAATTCGCTGAACTCAGCTCAGTTTGTTAGAAGTGCGGAGACTAGAATAGTCTCATCAGACGAGTGGACGTAGGATAAGTGGTATCCGATGATTGAATGCCCCAAATTTCAAGAAGCGTGTGCCTGCGAGAGACGAGTGCGCTGTGATCTTCGTACTGCGTTGTGCGCTGAGTAGATAATTTCGAATCCGTCCGCTCAATTCCCAGACTCGAAAGCAGCGTCAACGCGCACCCTGTGAGTAAATGCGGGAAAACTCCCAATTTCTACGTTTCAACTCTCACCAAGACTGGCAATCTGGAAAGATCATCAGTGCACAAAGCCTGCCTGGGAAAGAACACTTTGACCACAAGCTGCACGTTTCGTGACCACTATGCAGCGGTTTATTATCGTTCTACTACATTCGTCGTAGTGTTGGACGCGTGCAGAGGTGCTTGGAAATTCGGCAGTTCTGCATTCGTTTTCTTCTTCGGCTTCGACAGTTTTCACTGCTGATTCCGACAAAAACATCTACCATGGAGAAAGATTTTGAACCCAACAGTCAAGACGACCGGAAACGGCAGCACGGTATGGCAACTCACGGCTGATAGCATATGCTAAATGTATTTCCTTAAGCTCTTGAAGACCACACAACTACGCCAAAGATTGCGCGAGCAGGCGATGAAGAAGCCAGCGCATCGGTCGCCTCGGACGATCCGTTTCGCGAACCAACACGAGCGTCGTTTTACAGAGAGTAAGTTTGTCAAGCCGCGTACCAGTATAAAAGGAAAGCTGAACGGGCTTATCTGCATCATGAATCTGAGCTCGTTGGAAGCTTGGAAAATACGTTAGCCTAACCAAGCACTTTTTGGACTCCCCTAGTTAGAATTGGTTAGATTTGGTATGACCCGCCCCCCCCGCCCACCTCCTCGTCCTTGTTAGCATCACTGAATGCTAACCAAATTTTTTCAGCTTTATAAAAATATAAAATTTTTCTAGTGACATACTGCCCCGAAGTTCCGAGAAACATGCCTCACCGCAGAAATTTTAAGCATGAATTTAAAAAATTTGTGAAAATTTGCTCTGGCCGCGGCCAAAACGCAGCTTTCGATGCTAACGCTAGCAGTGCCCCGAGCCCCTCTCTCTTGTTAGCCCTGGTTAGCATTAGCCCGTGTTAAGCTAAAGTATGTTCCGGACGCTCCTAGGGTAAAAAGTGGTAAAAAGTGGTCGCTAGTAGCGACAGGCCAAACGAATATCCCTATATACCTGAATTTCGCTTATGCGCCTGAGGCTCGAACTGCGCACTGACTCTAACGCTACCGTTTTAAATATTGCCTTTAGCTCCGACGACGACGGCCACGCAACTCCATCTTTGCAGAGGAACGGTGCTGGTGCATGCGCCCAGCTGCGATTCGAAAACGACACTTCGTCCGACGACGATATCGAAATCGTTGGCGCGGTCGCTCCTCGACAGAAGGTAGCTTCTCCTATAGGGCACCAAATGAGGCACCGTGCGATGGCCCTTATAGTTCACATTATGGAAGAATCGGAGAGAGACATAAAAAGACAAAAGAATCTTGACTATGCGGGGCACAGGTCTCCGGCGCTTAAGCCAATAATTAATTACCCTTATTTAAAAATCTTTCGTACAATGTACCTCGACTCTGTGCCAGATGTCATCCGCAGTAGCACGATTATTTGTTCCGTTTTAGCAGCAACTTTCCAACATCAGGCCGTCGCCTACTCCGAGCCGCCCTACCGCACACGATGGGCATCAGTCTCGCATCGTGATGTTGTATACCCAGGAACCAGGTATTGTATTTGCCCAGCAAACAAAGCCTCCGAATAGACTCTACCACTTTCAAGTCTACTAGCGCTAAGCGGAGCTCAAATTAAGTAGTTGGGCATACATTACACAAGTGTTGCTTTCAACTGGTAAACCCCACGGGCGTCTGTTAGAGAAGATACGGCTACATTACTTACGGGCTGTTACAGCTTTGAGCCCTGAAGTCGAGGAGAAACGTCTTCTCACTGTATCTGTCACCGTGAAGTTCGTAAACGGCGATGGCGACATCAAGGGCAAGATCAGAGTGCTCCAAGGGACGACGATGGCCGGTCTTCTCCACAAGATACTGTCCGAGTATCGGTAACAATGGAGGTGATGAATCGATGAAGAGCCTCGCAATTTAGCAACGCATTCACTCAGAACTGGCCGCTTGTAGTCATCAGTCAGTGGGACAAACGTTTCCAGGAGTTCTATGCCGTTCCGCAGACCGAGTATGCTGTGAAGCGCTGCGAAGACGAAGCGAAGTATGAGGCACTCTTCTTCGCTCAGTCCATCCAATCACATGTATGTACCCAGGGAATAAACCAAACAAAGTGCTATTTCAGCATTCAATGTACTGGTACAAAGCCAGAATTTTACCGCGTGAAGCAGAGCGCCAGCAACGCGATGAGAACAGAAGGCGAAAGGCGCAGGCAACGAATCCTTCAAGGCCGCCGCAGAGTCAAGGTATTTTCGTAGAACCTGTAATTTTTGACTGGCGCTTGGTCATGTGTTTTGAAGGCCGTTGCGGCTGTACTACAAAAATGCGCCCGAAATATCCTAAAGCACCGCAATTCAGATGAGAATGCCTTTGCGCTTACCGGAACTCCGTAGGCTCTAGGGCTGGGAGAAGTTCTTTTTTGAGTTCGATATTTGGTGTTCGGTCAAAATGACCTACCGAACTTTTTCGCTTGTTCGCCCGGGCTCGCCGCAGGTGAAACCAACCAAATTTTAGACAAATATTTGACATTCATTGTGGAAATTTGCTTTGGTGGCGCCTCGCGGCGGGCCATTCCCATACGCGCTAGCATCACATACTTTTTGGGCTCTCCCCATGAAGCGTTCAGAAAATCCGTCGCGGAGATTTTTCTTTTTGTTTACCGCTCTCCCTCTCACGCTTGCGTCACGGTTGGGTTGGACCCTTCCCCCTGCCCCATCACAGTGAGGCCTAAAATTAAAGCTTCACATTTATGAGTACCGTAAAATTTAACTCAAGCCATTGGCGTTACCACGGCTTTAGTTCCTCGTATGATTTAGAGGATATATAAAAGGGTCCGCTGAAGGCGATACCAATGAATTTTTATTTGGAAATTTGACAGATGCATCGCAAAATTCGTCGGTCGGTGCCCAGCGGCGGGACATTTTATCTAGTGCTTAGCGTTGCATAACGCACCCCAGAGACCCCTCTCACGGTAACTCCCGCGCAACGGGAGTCGGAGTGCCCCCTCCCCCTCCTTCCTGTCACTGGATGCTCCCCTGTAAGCAAGTTTACTGACGGTTGAAAGCCCTCACTGAGGACGATCAAAGTTTGAGGAGAATTACCCTAATATTTTAGTACTGTTGCCGTACCGCATGAAGCGGAAAGAAAACGATGCAGAATCTAACGTCGCGGACAGCCGTCTCGGACCGAATGGCAATGTGCTATCCCGTCAAGATGAGGTCAACGCCAGGGCTCCTGACGCTCAGAATGTCGGCGTCAAGCAGGAGGTCGTTGAAGCCGCTGTTGATTGCAACGAAACTGACCGGCTGGCTCAAGACATTGTGCGAGAAGCAGCGAAGTTGGAGCATTCCTGTTCGCCGCGCACCGAAGGGATGGACCGTGCGCCGACTGTGGACACAGCGACAGTCACCGACACAGTCGTGACTCGAGTTAGCCTCCGTCCCTCACCGGCTGAGGTGCCCAGTGAATCTCCGGCCTCGGGCAGTAAGCGAATTGCGGCTCGTTCCCACACTGTGGACGGCACTCCTCGTTCCAGGTAGGATTCCTTCTATTAGAGCAGTCGGGTCCTGTCTGCGCACTTTAAATCCCGGGATAGAGGGCCCCAATTGGTCATTCGCTCGACACGCTTTTCCAACGGAAAATTTGGGGTAAACTGGCCAAAAATGTTCCAAAGTTTCATCGTAAATCGGCCAGTCTTGATGTTTTTGCTGTTACTTTTTAGGCCTTGGCAAACATGTAGGCATGCAGAAGATTCGCTTTTTTGCGCGCTTCTATAAAGTGCCCCTTTTCCCCTACTTGGCGAAGGGAAGGCCAAATTGAGATGGGCCCTAATAAGATGGAAAATTGTATGCGTTGCTAATATATTGACGTGTAAACGATCTTCGCATAGGACGTCCAAGGCCTCCGGGAGCGGTGCGCTGAGCGTCTTGACGGCAGATGTGAATAATGGTAGAAACGTAAGTGATTCGCAGCCAAGCCCGCTATGCCTTCGTTCTGCCAAGCATCCGCGTACTGACTGTCCCGCTGTCGGTGGTGCCCCGCTGACCAGGAAGAAGAAGTGCGTTCCGGAAGAGCTCAGTGCTGAACAGCAACACAAGGTCGACCATCCTGACGAGGACCACCGCACAATTTCACCTGGTGCACGTGTCTTCGGACGGTACACGGGGGCTTTCTATCCGGCCACCATTTGCGGGTAAACTTTAGAGTTCTTGATAATAGAGTTGGCAAAGCGACCAACCCGATTAGCCGATCCGAGCCGATTTGCCGGTTTTATCGGTCCTTGCCACCGGCCCGGGGAGGGGGATCAAATTACGTCTTTATCTTATAGCTAGGTTGCTGCTGAGGAGATTTCTGGCCAACTGAACATTGAAACAGCCTACTCCAACTGAAAAAGGGAACCAAAAATCATTTTAAAATTAATATTTTTTGCCAAAATTTTGTGCTACGGACATTTCCGGAAATGATATATTTTAGCTTAAGAACGCCCGCCGCAGGCGACACCAAGTAATTTTGAAAAATTTTAGTTGAGACAGAAAGTTAGCTAAATTTGCCTATGGGTGGGGCGAAAGATATCTAATGTTGGAAACTTGATAGCGAATTAACGACTGTACTATAGAATTTAGTGCTGACGAACGCTACACTGTCTTCTTTATCGAGGATGGTGTCACCATTTCCGCACCGAAGAACGCCGTCTTCCCTCTTTCCAAGCTCGTTCCAGGCGTGACGGTATGATAAAGGCAAAGTCCAACTTACGTCATAAAATGGATGTTTGCAGGCTATGATCTCTCCATCGCCGGAAGACCTCGGCCCAGATGTGATAGGACGTGAGGTCGAAGTGATTGCCATTCCGAATAGCAGCAACGCAGAGGAATGGAAGGAGGGCAAGTTCCAGGTTTGCGACAAAGAGACACGCGAAAAGATCACGTGAGTGGCCGATGTGTAACCACAGTGTGTAAGCGGCTTTTTAGCGTTGCCTGGACGCAGTTCTACTTCCGTAAGCAGGATGCAGAGGCCCTTAACCAGAAGGAGCCGAGTACTACTCTCGTCCAGGAGAAGCGTCGTAGCGGTCAAGGCCGTCATGGTGCCCGCAAGGCGTCGGCTGCGGCTCCCACAAAGAGGGCCAAGATCGCGCAGAAGCCGTCCCCGAAGGTAGCAAAAGCGATCTTCCAGAATCGAAAGTTTGTCTTCACCTCCGCCACTCGAGACAACCGCGCCGGTAAGATCTCTGTACGTGGTGCCAGCAATGAAAGCTCTTAAGGTCAACCTCCGTTCAACAAACCAGAGTGTCGAGCCCTCATCGAGCAGCGCGGCGGTACGGTCATCGACGACTTCAAGGTACATCTAGGGCTCATGGATGGACTTTTTCGGTGTGCGTTGCTTTACTGGACGGATGGCTTTATTTCAGTAACGCTCGTTTCAGTAACCGCTCATTTCAGTAACCGCTCGTTTCAGTAACCGCTCGTTTCAGTAACCGATCGTTTCAGTAACCGCTCATTTCAGTAACCGCTCGTTTCAGTAACCGCTCGTTTCAGTAACCGCTCGTTTCAGT